>PVKA01048143.1:0-13958 GCA_004027165.1 Ctenomys sociabilis
GTGTGTGTGTGTGTTTGTGTGTGTGTGTGTGTGTGTGTGTGAGAGAGAGAGAGAGAGAGAGAGAGAGAGAGAGAGAGAGAGAGAGAGAGATGATGCAATCTAGGGCTGGGCATAGGGCCTGGCACAGGGCAAGTGTTCAGAGAATGGCAGACAGGGTCAGGATAGTGAAGCCACAGAGACTATTCCCTAGGACTGGCCTAGTAACTGACACCACAGATGACAGTGATGATGACAACCATGGACAATGGAAATCATTAAGACAATCCTATTGGCTTGAACCACTAATGGTATACACATGACTGTCTATCATGGGGTGGCTTGTATCACCAGTATTCAGGGTTATATGGCTGTGAGACATACAAATTATAGCCCTGTCATGAACATGTTAAAGGATAATTACCAAATCCACATATGTAGCATAGCTTGGGTGAAGAATGCTTCCCAAAGGCCCATGTATTGAGGATTGGTCCCCAGCCTGTGGAAACACTGGGAGGTTGAAAACCTTTAGGAGCTGGAGTCTAGTAAAAGGAAATTGTGTTACTGGTGGGGTGTGCTCTTGAAGAAGATATAGGAACCCCAGCCCCTTCTTGTATTTGCTACGCAGCCTCCATGAGCTGAGCAGCTTCCTCTGCCATGATGTGCTGCCTCACTATAAGCCCCAAACCAATAGGTCAATGGTCCATACACCAAAAGCTCCAAAACTGTGAGTTAAAATAAGCCTTTTCTCTCTTTTTTTTTTTTTTTTTTTTTTGGTTTTTTGAGACAGGGTCTCACTGTGCAGTTCAGGCTGGTCTCGAACTCACAACAATCCTCCTGTCTCAGCCTCCCGAGTGCTGGGATTATAGGCCTGTGCCACCATGCCTGGCATTCTTTTCTCTTTTTAAACTGTTTATCTCAGGTATTTGTCATAGCAACAGAAAGGTAATGCACATAGATGTGGGATATATTTATGTGCCACTTTACACACCTATTTTCTCTCTTAACCTTACAATAACCTTGTGAGAGAGCTACTATTGATAGTACCATTTTCTAAGTAAGGAAAGTAGCCAGGAATGGTGGCAAATGCCCATAAATCAGAGAATTGCCATAAGTTTGAGGGTAGCCTGGGCTTGAAAAGAAAGAAATAAGATGGGTATGATGGTATACACCTGTAATCCCAGAACTCAGGAGGCTGAGGCAGAAAGATTATTGCAAGTTCAGGCCAGCCTGGGCTACACAGTGAGTTCAAGGCTAGCCTGGGCTACATAGCAAGACCCTATCTCAAGACAAGAAGAAAGAAAGAAAGAAAGAAAGAAAGAAAGAAAGAAAGAAAGAAAGAAAGAAAGAAAGAAAGAAAGAAAGAAAGAAAGAAAGAAAGAGAGAAAGAAACTGAGACACAGGAGGATGACACAACACACACAACCATAGGACAACTCTGAGCAGTGAACTAGGCTTCTGACCATGGCTCAGGGTCTGTACACCTAACTACGCATACTTCCTATGCGTGTGTTGCATACACTGCTCTCCAGCTCAGGTTCTACCCTCCCCTGTTATCCATCTACTTCCCTGGCTGATGCCCTGGTGCCGTAGGTCTTGGACAGCTCCACTGAGTGTCACCTCCTCTATCAAGGCCTTGCTGCTGCTACACTGGGTTAGCCTGTCTCTGTAGCTATATACAGTCCCTCCATCTCTTTCCCTCCCTCTCTCTTTCAGCCTTTGTCATGCTGTGTTATGATTATATTTACATGCCTGCATTCCTCATTAGACTGTGAGGGTCTTGGGACTTCATTTATTTACTTAACCAATATTTATCAAGAACCAATTATGTATACTCTATACTTGGTGCTGGGGATAAAATAGTGTGCAAAACAGATGGAACGCCTGCCTTCATGGAGCTCACAAACTACAGAGTTGCAGGGTAACACTAACAGACATCACACAGATGAGCTGCAATGTGATACTGTGTACTGTGAAATCACGTAACACAGGACCTGTGCAAATTGGGAAAGAAGAGATCAGGAAAATGAGATTTTAATCAAGACCTAGTTAATGATGGGAACCATCTGAAGAAAGAGATTGGCCAGAATCCCCCCAGCCAAGGGCTGAGAAGGACTGGACAGAGTACCCTACTGGGAAGTGGAACTTGTGAGGTTTTCTTCCCATTTGGGAAGAAATTTAAACACTCACATCACAGAAGAAATACACACAGAAGTTCTTCAAGAATCACAGTGGTGCTGTCACTTAATACACATGAATAGCAGGAGAAGGTGGTGTCCAGGTCTTCTTCAAGGTACTGACTGAGAAAGGAAGGGACTTAACCCCTTTGGAAGGAGATCCCAGGTTTTCTGGACCTCCTGCCCTTGAATCACATAGGTATTTGAGCAATGCCCTGTGTTCCTCACAATTTTGGGGCCTTTTTCATGCCATGCTAAGACACACTTCTCTTCCTGCTGGCCTCAAAACCAGCAAGGAAGCAGCTGTACCTGCCTTGTCCTCTGCACCCACAGCATTGAGTACAGGCCTTAGAGATAGGCCTGGACAGTGTTTCAGTTCAGCCTTTGGCACACTAACCTTAGAATCCTGAAAGGCTACCTCTCTCCTGCAGAAGCCAAATGCCACTGGATATAAGAATAAACAAGCAAATGAGTGGCATCTGAGGTGGATGTAAGGAAGAAAGGAAACCAGAAAGGCATGAAGGGAAGTGGCCAGGCTGAGCCCAGCATTTATTGTACAGAAATGGGCCAGTGAAGACCACCTCCAATTCCAGAGCTACCTGTACTATCACTAGGGGAGCAACTCTTGAGGGGCTGAGCTGGAAGCTCAGAAAAAGTCCTGCTCCTTGTTCTCAGCCTGCTCTGCAGCTCTGCAGGCCCTGAACGTTGGAGTTATCCTGACTCTGCTTATATCCCACGTCAGCAAATTTCATGGTTTTCACCTTCTGAACCCAGCCAGTACATAATGACTTCTCTCTTCCTGTTTCTCCACATCTTGTGCAAGTCCACCATCATCTCAGACCAGGAGAGTTGCTGTAATAACTCACTGGTTTAGCTGCTCTTTGGCCAGATATCAGCCAGGCCATTTTGAACACAGTGATTGTTTAATGTCAGAGCATGCTACTTCCTTGCTCTGGTCTTCTGTACCTTCTCCTCTGACCAGAAGCTGAAGCTACAATTATTGATGCCTATGTGGCTGTTATGGTTTGTGTCTACATGTCCCCCTAATACCTCATTCAGTCAGAACATTTTTTTCAGAGATGACTGAATCTAGAGTGTGTTGAGATTAAGGGTGCTGGGATGAAGGGTAGGTGATTGCTGGATCTGTCCCAATTGAATTGGCACCACTCTAATCCCAGTAGACTGGATACAATATAAGGGACAGAAAAAGACTTGTTTTTCTTTCTCATTGCTTTTGCTGTCATCTGCCACCATGAATTGCTGCCACTCTGCCATGTGCCACCCTGCCTCGGAACTAGCTGATTACATACTGAAACCTCTATAAACTGTGAACTAAATAAACCTTTCCCCCTTAAACTTTGAGTATTAGGTATTTTGTCTCACCAAGGAGAAAAAAGTAACTATGACAGTGAGCCTCCATTTCCAGACCCCCACATCTCTGACCTCATCTCCAGGTACTCACCCACCATCACTCTACTTTGGGCTCACTGGCATCAAACATATCATATCTCTGGCCCAGGACTTCCCAGATTGATGCTTCATATACATGGATAGTTCTTTTGAATAATCCTCATGTCACTTCACGTTTAAGTCTTTGCTCCTTTTCTGAAAGGAGACTTTCCTTTACTATTCTGTTTAAAATTACTAATTCCCAACCTTCTGTCTTACCACTCCCTCCATATATCCAGCTATCCAGCTATCCTCCAGATAGCTATTCCTATCTGACCAGATTTTTTTTTTTTTTTTTTGGTGTTGGGGGAGGGTATTAGGAATTGAACTTATGGCCTTGCACTTGCCAGGCAGGCACTGTGGCACTCAGCTATATCCCCACTCCCAGCTTACATGCTTTAATTATCTAGTTCACAGGCTGCCTCCTCACTCTGGATTGGCATCTCTCAAAAGAAAGGACATCTGCCTTGCTCCATACATACAACAGGGCTTGTAATAAGACTGCCCCTTCGGGGCCAGGGAGATGGCTCAATGGAATAAGTGCTTCCCTGGCAAGCGCAAGGGCCTGAGTTCAATCACGGTTCTGCCAAAAAAAAAAAAAAAAGACTGCCCCTTCATATGTAGCAAGGCCAGCATGTGACAGTATCTGGGCTTCACATGTTTTCTTCACTACTCTGGAGTAAACACCATGTTTATGGTACGAAGAGTATGCTAAATACAGACCAGTTTGAGAGAAGTATGAATACAGTAATGCTATAATGTAGAAAAGGACATAGTAAGTGATGATCATAATAACAAATCAGTGGGGCAGAAGCAAGGGGCCATAAGCTAAAAAATGAACAAATAAGTTGGGTGTGGTGATGCATGCCTGTAATCCCAACAATCAGGAGACTGATGCAGGAAGATCGTTGTGAGTTTGAAGCAAGCCTGAGCTTGCTTTGAGCTACAAAGTGATCTCAAGGACAGCCTGAACTGCATAGTGAGACCCTGTCTCAAAAAGACACATGATAAAAGAACAAACAAACCCAACTGCTCCAGGCTACATGTCCCTTTCTCACTGCCTGGCTTGTGTGACCTGGCCTTCCCTCCAAAGACACTAGAGTACCCTACTCCTGGGGCTCTTGTCCAACAAACCATGACAAATGTCTATGAATGGGAGGCAGAGGCAAGGGAGAAGAGAGGAAGAGGTGAACATTTGGTTGTAGAAATGAATGGCATTCGAACCAGGTAGCCAATCAGCCTTCCCTGTGATTCATGGCAGGTGGTTAAAAGAACTTGCATTGTTTCAACTCAATATCACTATTGGGGGAAAGAGGGAAGAGAAGGACAGGGAGAGGACAAATCATTAAAAGTGCCAGCTTATTAGATGTCAGAGTGAATAAACTAAAAACAGAAAAAGTCAAGCCTGCCACCCAAGTCCTGATAGGCTTTGAGTGAACCCCAAGAACCAAGAGACCACCCGAGTCCTGATAGGCTTTGAGTGAACCCCAAGAACCAAGAGAGCTCCCCAGGAGCAGGGTGGTAGAGAACATACCCTTCCTCTGTTTCATTGATGATGTCACAGATTTCCATGTTCAATGTCCAGTCTTCACTCTGCAAGGAGCCATCTGTTGCCTTTTCTGTAAAATTAGAGAAAAAAACTGGTTTGCTTTTCTCCTAGAGCAACTAGCCCTGGCAAGAAATGAGAAGTGACCAGAACTTCTACATTCTCTGCCCAAACAGACGGGCTGAGCCAGTAGAGCTGACCTGGCAATGGTGTCTTCACAAGAGAATAGCTAAGGAAGAACTGTGAGTCAATATTGTCATTCTCCAATGCCAGATTGAAAGGCTTGCCATAGGCTTGAGTTATCACAGTAACCCAACATGTGAGAACATATGAACCCCCAGACTATGGACTAAACCACTGAAGTCTAAATCAGGCTCAACTAGTTGTGTGGCCTTGAGCAAATTACTTAACCTTTAGGTGCCAAATTGAGTGAACACTGCAGTAGCTACCTCATAGCACTGTAAGGACTATTAAATGGATTAATATATAAAGCATTCAGAATATAGCCTATCATCCAGGTAGTGCTCAGAAGGTATTTCCTGCTATAATTATTAAAACTCAATTTTAGCCAGAAGTGGCAGTGTATGCATGTAATCCCAGCTTCTCAGGAGGCAGGGGCAGAAGAACTGCAAATCTGCAAGTTGGACAACTTAATAAGACTGCATCATGGTTTAGGGGGAGTTGCAAAGGAACAATATAATACAGGACACATTTTATAAAATTATTTCATAATGAATCACCCAAAGAATCATATACAAAGAGTACAGGAAATCTATCCATATACTAAAGATTAAAAAATATAGCTGAGAGCCTGGATCCTAATATCCTGCATGAGTCCAGCTGAAAACCTAGAGCTCATAATAATGTCTCTCACAAGTCCAACTGGAGGCCTAGGGCTTATCACAATGTCTCATACAGACCCACTTCATGGATCCATGCTGGGAAGGCCCGAAGGTCAGTGGTAAAAACTAGAAAGCCTATGCCAGCAGGATAAAGGATCTATCCTAGCAGGTTGAGGGATCTGAGCTGGAGTCAGAAAGCAATGCTCAAGGTAAGAACCACAGCTTCCCTGAAAGGTGCCATCCTCAGCAACAGTGAGGTCCTGAGTTCCTCCAATGATAAGGAAAGCTGAGTTCCTATCAGGATAGCCAATGTGACAAGTTTCTTCAAGAGACTGAGCAGTGCACCGACTTGCCCTCCAGAGCCAGGAAATGATGCTCAAAGCGAGGACCAGAGCTTTCCCAAAGTGAACTATACCCATTCTCAGTGACAATGAGGTCCCAAGGTCTGCCTCCAGTGAAAACAGCTAAGTTCATGAGGAAAGCCAGCATGACAGCTTCCAACAGCTCCCCAACACCTGTCTAACAGCTTCTCTAGTTCTGCCTCTTACGCTGTTGGCAACAATCCTCAGCCTCCATAACCAGCACCACACTAGTTCAGTTGAGCTAGGTATAATAAGTTGACCACCAGTTGGCAATCTACCACAGACCCTGTCTCAAAGTAAATAAATAGCCCCACCCCTGGGGGCATGCTGAGACAACGACTGAGACTGGGCATGGTAGTGTATGCCTGTAATCCCAGCACTTGGGAGGCTGAAAGCAGGAGAATCACTACAAGTCCGATCTATGTAGTAAACCCCTACACACCCTGTAGACCCTCTCCTAAATTCATAATAAATAAATAAATATTTAAAATAATAAACCTGGTGTGGTGTTGCATGCCTGTAATTCCAGCACCGTGGAGGCTGAGGCAGGAGGACTGCTGTGAATTCAAGGCCAGCCTGGGCTACATAGTGAGTTCAAGCCCAGTGTGAACTACATGGTGAGACCCAGTCTCAAGAAAAAAAAAATTAAGGGGCTGAGAATATAGCTCAATAGTAGAGTACCCCTTGGTTCAATCCCCATTCCACATACATACACACAGAAAAAATCAATTGCAGTAGCTAACAACATCACAGAAAAAGAGGAGGGACAGGGAGCTGATTTAGTGGCAGGAGAGAATTCTATCTCTGAACCAACAAATACCCTTTTGGGAGGAGCACACTTTAGTAAACCATTCTAGCATAGTGTTCTGATTTGGACTTTAAATATCTACCAAAAGTGCATAGGCCAAACTCTTAGTTCCCAGCCTGTGGTGTCCCTGGGAGGTGGTGAAACCTTTGGAGGTAGAGTATCATGAAAGGAAGTGACGTTATCAGGAGCATCGCCTTGAAAATGATACTAGGACCCTAATCTCTCTTCTTTCTCTTTGCTTCCTGGCTGCAATGACGTAGGCATCTTTGACGATGAGACTAAAGCCTCTGCAACCATGAGTCAAAATAAACCTTTCCTCCTATGAGTTGTTTCTCTCAGGTATTTGTCACAGTGGTAAAAAGCTGACTAACACACATGGTGCCATGTGCTTCGTGTATGTTGTTTTATTTCATTTACAAAACAATCTCCTGACCATTCAATGGGGAAAGGACAATCTTCTAACAAATTGTGCTGAAAAAATTGGCTCATACATGCAAAAGAATGAAGTTGGACCCTCATCTTTCATTATACACAAAAACTAACTCCAAAAGACACAAACTCAAGAGCAAAAACTACAAAACTCTTTTTTTTTTCTTTTGCGGAACCAGTGATTGAACTCAGGCCCTTGCACTTGCCAGGCAAGTGCTTGTTTTACACAGCTATCTCCCCAGCCCCATATAAAACTCTTAGAAAAAAGAAAAACTTCAGCAGAAAATTTCATGGCATTGGACTTGGCAAGGATTTCATGGATGTAACATCAAAGGCCCAGATCACAAAGAACAGAGACTGAACTACATCTAAATTAAAAACTTCTGTACACTAAAGGACTTAAATAGCAGATTGAAAATATAACCTTAAAAAATGGAGAAAATTGGACTGGGGAGTTAGCTTAGCAGTCTAAGTGCCTCCCTGGCAAGTGCAAGGACCCGGGTTTCATCCCCAGCACCACACAGCATGCTGCCCAAGAACACTAGCTGTGCTGTGTGGGCCACTAAAACGAGGCGTGATGCACCATGCCTGTAATCCCAGTGCTGGGAGGCTGAGACAGGAGGATCACTGTGAGTCCAAGCTGCATATTTGGTAGAGACCCTCTACCAAATAAATAAATAAATAAATAAATAAATTTTTTAAAATGGAGAAAATCTCTCAAATCATATATATGATACAAATTAAATATCAAGAATACAAAACTACACATTCCCCCCTAAAAAGCTACCTAATTAAAAAAGTGGGGAAAGGAACTGAAAAGATATTTCTTTAAAAATGAAATACAAATAGCCAATAAATGTGGAAAAAGATATCAGTATCATTAAGCATCATTATGTAAACCAAACATAATGAGATACCATCTCCTACTCCCAAAATGGCTACTTAAAAAAAAAAAAAAACACAAAATAAGTGCTATAGCTGGACATGGCGGCACATGCCTGTCTTTGCTCACTCTGGGAAGTTGAGACAAGCCACAAGTCCATGCCCATCCTGTATAATTTAGCAATTTAGTGGACCCTATCTCAAAATAAAAAAATAAAATAAGGACTATGGCTACAGTTCAGTGTGAAGGCCCTGGGTTCAATCCTCAGAACAATAAACAATAAATGATAGCAAAGATTTGAAGAAAATGAATCTTCCTGCACTGTTGTTGGAAATGTAAAAAAAAGTGTAGCACTTTGGTAAATAGTATAATGGGTTCACAAAAAATTAAACATAAAGTTACCAGAATATTTAGGAATTCCATGTTTGAGTATACACAAAGAATTAAAACCAGGATCTCACATACCCTTTGTCACAGTATTGTTGGGTAACATTCATTTCCTCTGCAACAATGGGTACTAGGGTACAAGTGTCATAGCACCTAGGATGGGTTGTGCTCTGTTGCAGCCCAGCCTGGCCTGTCTTATGATTGCCTGTCTGTCTACCTTACCCAGAAGTAAGTTTCCAACCTCTTCTTAGTTCTGAGGATTCTAAATGTCACATTGTGGGCACCTATCAATCTTGTGTAAGTGGCATAGAGATGGACTATGTGGTTTTACTTTGACTTGAAGCTGTAGAAAGATCTGCCTCAGAATATTCTGGAGGGTAGTTAGATGGTATTTGGGTGCCTTCTTCCAGCCCTGTTACCTTCCTTTAAAGGGGGATGAGGAAGGGTGAGGACAGTTGTAGGAAAAGGACTATTATAAAGCAAGGATAAATTCATTTTCATCTCTCCAGTGGATGGGGGAGTATCTGCAATTAACATTCAGAAAGCAAGTTAGGAGTCTGAAGCAAGAGGTAATAATGGTTCTGTGTAGAATGATGGAATTGATTTTTCTTTCCACTGTTGTCTTTGTAGAGGCCAATGTGCTTCACTAGCAGGTAATAATCCAGAAGGTTCATTTCATATTATTGGACATATTCTTCCATGAACTTCCTATCCATCAAAACCCTTTTCCTCTTTTTCCACAGCTGGCATAAAACATCCCAGAATTTCATGCTTTGTGTTGTGCCTCCGGGCTCCTACCCACAGCCCATCCTTGGGGAAGTAGATAATTTGGAATGTCTTCTTCTCTACTGTTACGGTTTATGTTTAGGTGTCTCCCCTCCCCACCTTAAGTACCAGGAGTATGTGATGCTGGAACTAATTTATGGTGCAATGCTAGGATCGAGGGCACAACAGGATTAAGAGTATGAGTACTACTTTTCCTAAGTAGCCCAGATTAGATAAAAGGGGCAGAAAGAAGCTACTTAAAAAGATCCCTTGCTTGTTTGCATTTTCTGTCTTCTGCTTGCCACAAACTGGTTCTCCTCTGCAATTCCCCTCTCCCAAACCCCATGCCTTGGAGCCAGCTGATTATGGACTGAAACCTCTACAAGCTATGAGCTAAATAAATTTTTCCTTCTCTGCCTTTGAGTGTTAGGTATTTTGTCTCAGCAATGATAAAAGTAACTAAGACTTCTACTTTCACCAAAAAGATGTTTCTGAATATAAAGTGCTTAAAACTAGTCCTCCTTTGCTTTCTGGTGCTGGCTGCTTCTGAAGTCACTATATTTAACATCAAAGTGTAGAAAGCAGCAGCCAAAGAACCAAGCTACTAGATTGTAAAGCTCCTCTGAGGAGGACTGCCTTGTGTTTCAGCTTGTACAGGATGGATGGCTATATGGCAAAATTATGCTGGGAAGAATACCATAAAAGAGTACTATCACTGCTGTCAGAGTCTAGGCTTCTGGGCATTCTGACCCTTGTCTCAATACCTGGCAGATGGTGGCCTTTTCTTTTCTTTTTTTTTTTTTTTTGTCTTTTTGAGGCAGGGTCTCACTATGCAGTTCAGGCTGGCCTTAAGCTCACTTTGTAGCCCAGGCTGGTCTTGAACTCACAACAATCCTCCTGCCTCAGCCTCCCAAGTGCTGGGATTACAGGCCTGCGCCACCACGCGCAGCCTGGTGGCCTTTTCTGAATGGAGAAAATGCCATGGCAACAGCATTAGGATGATATGTTACTCCTGAACTGAAGGTTTAATGGGTGCTGTATTTGTCTATCTGACCATCCCAGCCTAGTGCTATTAGTACATCACCAAAGGGATCAGCATTTTGCAGCCAGGGTCATTGGTACCCTCATCTTTATCCATAGCAGAGAACTAGCCAGTGGGAATGACTTGCTCTGTGGAACACTGTGTTTTCTGCTATTGTACCAGGTTTTATTTTAGAATTCAACAATTTGTGTGATAAAAGAAATGAGATTGAACTGCACTTTCCTCTAGCCTGAGGATGGGAGTATGTGAGGGAACCCACAGTGAGTGGCCTCAGTTCCACTTAGATACAACTTTGTTCCCATTTGCTAGAAATTATTTTATGAAGAGAAAAATAAGAATTGATGTGAGCTATTCTGACAGCCTTACTTCCCTCATCTATCTCAGCAGAGCCCAATATCCACAATTCTGTTTGTGTGGCATTTCCAGCAAAATGAAAAGAAGGAAGTGTTCTTTTTGGGTTGGTCCTCATAATCAAAATGAATGTACATCTTTTAGTTTGAAAACTCAGAACCCCAGTAATTGAATAGAAGGTACTGACCCTGAGGACAAGTTATCATGCCTTTGAACCCCTTGCTGGTATTATTAGAGGAAGGGAGAGGGTGAATATAAGGTTAATGGATTCTGCTGCTAAACTGAACTTGGAAATGAGGTTTCATTGATTTAATATTTCCTCTATTAAGCCTCTCAAGACTATGTCCCTTGGGGTCCTACTGAAGAGCAATCTTAGTATGTCACAGCCTGAATTCTGTGAAGGGGTGATGACTAGCACTTGCCGACCCCTGACCAGCTGGCCTCTCCCCCTGCTGGCCTGGAAGGGTCACAAGTTCAGACCTGCAGGCAGGGATCTGGCCACAGGATGAGTCCCCTGCAGAGAAGTCTGCAAGGGTGAGGCAGCAGACACCCTATACTGTGTGACCTGGCTAGGAAGTCACCTCTTCTGAGAGCAGACATTTTTAAAGGGAGGGATATTCAGAGACAGCTAAGTGTGTCAGGAAGTGTAGGAACTGAAGGCACAGGTCACTTCATGTTGAGGCCTCCATACTGTCAGTGCTCATCCTGTCTGGGCAAAAGCCCCTGGCCACAGGGCACTCTGCTATTCCAGGGGCTACCTTCAGCCTCACCCTCAGCCTTTTAGGAATCTCTGCCATCAGTCTTTTCTTCTCTACTCCAAACTGCAAATCTTGCAAATCTTACTGTTGCCTGCTCCTACCCCTATGCTTACCAGCCTTGTCCCTCACAACACTGACTGCCCTTACCTGCATGGCTTTGATTTCCCTAGAGATCCAGGCCTGCTGTTTCCTGACCCTATAACTTGGGCAGAGGAGCCCTTCTGGCTCTTACTCATTGCTGAAGTGCTCTCTCCACCCTTCTCCATCTTGAAGGCAGGGATCAAACCCTGCAGCTGCACCTGTCAGATTGGTACCATCTGAGGACTTTTAACTATGATCATCCCAAATGAGCTAAATAAACCTTTCCTTCTTTAACTTTGGGTGTCAGGTATTTTGTCTCAGAAATGATGAAAGTAACTAAGGCATCTATTCCCACCAAAAGGATGTTGCTGAATGCAAAATACTTAAAACCAGCCTTGCCAGCACCCTGTGCAATCCACTGCCTTGCATCTCATTCATCAGAAGGTACAGTCTCGCCATTTGTGGGTGGGTTTGTTTGGTGATGATGGTCAGAGGTCTATGAGTGCCATGTGTGATGAGTAAAACGGGTGAAAAACATGGGGACTGATCCTTTTGGTTAAAAAAAAGTGATAATTAAAACACTACAGCTCTTTTTAAAATGCAGACTGCAGGCTGCTGCACACATTTTGAGCAACAGCTATATTCTTGGAGTGTGTTGTCATTGCTTCTAAGTACAGCTTTTGTTTGGATGTGTGAATGCTAGTGTGTTACATAAAAAGCATCCAGTAGCTACATCCAGCAGAACAAGGACACTTCCAGCTTATACAGAGGTCATTTATTTTACCATTTGAGTATCAGTGGAAGTGTGGGTTGTATTAGTCTATTGTGAAAATGATGGTGATGGGATCCCTCTCATGAATAGAGAGGGGATAGGACAGTTTCAGAAATCAAAGATAATCAACTTCTCATTTGAACTCAAGCCTGCAAGTGCACAGAACAATAGCATGTAAGTGCCAAGGTTTTAGAGACAACCACACTGGGGCTGGTGGCACATGCCTATGATCCCAGTACTTGGGAGGCTGAGGCAGGAGGCTCACTGGGAATTCAAAGCCAGCCTGAGCTACATAGTGAGTTCAAGACCAGCATGAATGAGAGTAAGACCCTGTGTCAAAAAACCTAATAAAAGGGGTTGGGGGTTTAACTTAGTGGTAGAATGCTTGTCTAATAAGCTGGAAGCCCTGGGTTTGGTTCTCAGCACCAAAACCAAAAAATAAACACCACCTAAAACTAAAAGAAGAGAGAGAGAGAGACCTGAGATCAAATACTGGTACCATCAATTCAATTACATGATCCTGGCCTACCAGATAAGATGTGGCATCTCACTGTGGTTTCATTTGCATTTTCTTGTTTTTTTTTTTTTTTTTTTTTTTTTGTGGAACCAGGGACTGAACTCAGGTCTTTGCACTTGCCAGGGAAACACTTATTCCACTGAGCCATCTCCCTGGCTCCCTCATTTGCATTTTCTTAAAGATCTGTGATACTGAACATCATTTCATGTGTTTATTGGCCAACTGTACATCTTCTTTGGAGTAACATTTATTAAAATACTTTGTCTAATATATTTTTATGTATTTAGCACAGGGTCTATAGGGTCTCACTATATAGATCAGACTCGTAGTGATTCTCCTGTGTTCAGCCTCCCAAGCAGATTACAGGCGTGTGCCTCCATGCCTAGTCTCAATAGCCATCTCAGCACGCCCCTGGGGTAGGACCAGTACAGCATGCCAGGGATTAAAGCCCCACCACTATGCTCCGCCTAAGCAGGTGCTTTAGTCTGTTGAGCTATCTGGCCGGCCCTGTTTGCCTATTATTTTAACTGGGTAGTTTTTGTTGCCATTGAGTTTCAGGAGTTTTAAATATATATATATATATATATATATAAAATTTGTTTGTTTATGTTTAATTGGAGGAACCAGGGATTGAACTCAGGCCCTTGTGCTTGCCAGGGAAGTGCTTATTACACTGAGCCATCTCCCCAGCCCCTATATATTTTGAATATTAATCCCTTATCAGATAAGTATTTTTCAAATATTTTTTCTCATTCTGTGAGCTGTCTTTTCACTTTCTTTTTTTTTTTTTTTTTTTTTTTTTTTTTTTTTTTT
>PVKA01048144.1:0-13953 GCA_004027165.1 Ctenomys sociabilis
CTAGGTAAATAATTATTGAATCTTTGATATAATTCAGCTATAAAAAAACCTGTAAATATAATTTCATGTATGCACCTTGTACAGTACCAAAACGTTATGAAAACAGTTTGCAATGTATTAATTCATCGACTCTGTATGGTTAAGGTGTCTTGAAACTGACTGACATTTGTATTTTAATAAAATAAAAATAAGTGGAAAAAAAAAAGAAAGAAAACTGAGATATCATCTCACGCCAGCAAGAATAGCTATCATAAAGAAATCAACTAACAACAAATGTTGGAGATGCTGTGGATTAAATGAACCCTTCTTTACTGCTGTTGGGAATATAGACTGGTGCAACCATTATGGAAATCAGTGTGGAGACTCCTATAAAAAACTAGGTCTGGAAATCCCAATCAAACCAGCTATTCCCCTACTGGGAGTTTTCCTGGAGGAACTGAAAACATCATCTATGTTTATAGCAGCACAATTTGTGATAGCCTAATCGTGGAAACAACCAAGATGCCTGTCACCTCAGGAATGCATGAAAAAAGATGTGGCATTTCTATATAATGGAGTATTACTCAGCTATAAAGAATGATAAACTTGAAGCCTTAATATTTAAGTGGTTGCCACTGGAACATATACTCATGAGTGAAATAAACCAGACATACATGTGTAAATATCGTACTAACTCCCCAGTATAAGAACTCAAAACAAGAATTACAGTTAGAAAGTTATAACACAATTAAAAGGGAAGCAAGTACTTGAAGACTAGACAATGAAGAAAGAGCAAGGAGAAGAGCTAAGAAACATGACCTAGGCAAAACCATATAATTATATGTAAAAGCTGGGTAAAGCAGTTATGAGAATCTTCAGAAGATTTTCGAATTTAGCAGTTAATGTGGCAGGATTTTCACCCTGAGTAACTATATATGCTGATACCTGTGAACTAAACAACTGCACTGAAGATGGCAATTTGAAATAGTAGGTTCATGCTTGGAGTGCCTGTCACTCTGATCTCTTGAATACGTGATGCTTGTCATGACATGCTGGTTGGTACCCTGCTATCTCCCGAATAGATTTTTTTTTAAATAGGGGTGGTGGTGAATGAACGCAGGAGACAGGAAAAGGAGGGTTGAGGCACTGTCCTGCTACCGTGCTGTAAAAAGTTAGACTTCTAAACTTATGTGTAAACGTATACAATTATTTATTCCTAGTTTTAAAATATATCTAAAGTTTTAAAATTTATTATATATTTAGTAGAGACTTAAGGTTTAACATATCAATACTCAATGAAAAATACCTATTTGATGTTAAGCTTAAAATGTTTGATATTCAGACAGATAGTGAGGTTAAGCCCAACAGCCTAGGTTTTACAGTAATAAGAATAATCTTCTCTTCTTGAGGATTAACAACCTAAGTTTGAAGACCAAAAATTAGAGAAAAACAGGGGCCACAAGGAAAGCGAACACTTTGGCCTTAGCCTTTCAAGGTCAATTAAGACTGAGGACATATGAGAACCTGTACTGTAACAACATGCAACTCATTTGTGTCCCAAGTTTTCTGATCAAGGAGATTATGGCCTCAAAGAGGAAAGTGATTGACAATGTAGAGTATGCCTAATAGAGTCACATGGAGAGAAAACATTCTCTCAGGCTTTCACAGAAGGCAAATTGGTCAAGCAATGGCCATGACTCATCGACAAGGCTGACACAGACAAAGGACCTATAAACTATTGTACAGGGTCTTGGGATAAATCCTGGGGGGATTTGACTGAACTGAATTACATACAAAAGCTACACTTCTTGTTACATAGGTCTTGCTTCATCTTGGTCTTAACCATCCAGCAGAAAGTATAAAAATGAAGTATAAGAAGTAAAACCATATTATTATGCTGAGCAGTAAAAGACTCAAGTCAACAACTTCTGACATTGCCAGACATATAGAAAACCCAACACTATTATGGACTACTGACTATTTTGGAATATTTTGCTGAATTCACACACCTATAATAGTTAAATGACAAAACTAAACAAACAAAAGCAGATATAATTAAATGATATTTTGTATCTGTAGATTCAAAATAGTTGATAGATACACAGCTACATTCTCTTGATTCAGTGAATAGAGGGATCTAATAGTGTTTGTAAACAGAATATCATGTCTGTATGTTGTACAACAAATAACCACTGAGAAAGCTATTCCACGTATTAATTATTGAAACTGTCCTGCTAATTTGATTTGAAACTGTCTCATTGCTATTTGTTTTTCAATAAAATTATGGATCAAAGAACAGAAACAAACAAAAAATGAAAACCCACACACTGGGAAACAACTACAGCCACCTGCCCATCTGACAAAGGCCTTCTATTTAGAATGTACAAAGAATTTTAAAAAATCGGGTTCCTCACATTCAAAGACCCAATCAAAAAATGGGCATTTGAGATGAATGTACAACTTTCAGGTGATACTACTAAAGAGCGTACTGTTAAGTGAAATGAATAACGCACATGTGCAAACATTATAAGCTCTCCTTAGTATGAGTGCCTGAAAGAGAAAATGAAATCTGAAGCATACAAATAGATAGTGGAAAAGGGAATGAACTTATTCAAAATAAAAGTTACTGAGTTGAGGTGAAAGATAGGAGAGGGAGCAGATGAAAAATGTTTATCAGGATGGCTTGGACTACTGGACTGTGAATTTCTGCTGGTCTATGGACAGGAGCAATTAATGTTTAATTTCTTTCTTTTCTGTATTTAGGACAGGGTCTACAGGGTGTATAGAGCCTTACTATTTATATCGGACTCATAGTAATCCTCTTGTGTTCAGCCTCCCATGTGCTGGGATTACAGGCATGCACCACCATGCCCAGTCTCAATCGCTGCCTCAGCATGCCCTAGTTGCGGGGCTGGCATAACATGCTGGAGATCGAACCTAGCCGCTATGCTCAGTGAAATCATGAGTTTTAGTGCATTGAGCTATCTGGCCAACCATTAATTTCATTCATTTTTTCTTTTGTATTCCAATTTTGTATGCATATTGTCTGGTAATACAAATAACTAGTTGCAGGACACTGTGCATTACAATAAGTATTGTGAAATTCATATTGTTTTGTTAGGTAAAATTCTGTACCACTTGTAATTTTTGTGTTTTAATTCTATTTTGTACACTTTATAAAAATAAGGAAATTAAATAAATATAAGTAATTAAAAATTAATTTAAAAAAGTTCAATGCAATAATGGCAGTAAATCTTCCAAGCTCAGAAAAAGATTTGGACATCCAGATAAGTCAGGTATGTATGAATTTAATTAGCCATGACCAATATAAATCTATAGCAAGGTATAGAACAGTGTAGATTTCAGTTCAACACAACAGCAGAATTTATTTTATTCTTTATTTTTTTTGGAATTGGGGATTGAACTCAGGCCCTTGACTTTGCCAGGGAAGGGCTTATTCCACTGAGCCATTTCCCCAGACCTTTATTCATTTTAATGAGGAAAAAAAGATAAAATAGCAATGAAACAGTTTCAAAACATATTAGTAGGACAGTTACAATAATTAATATATTGCATATTGTTGTCATCACAGTAGGCATTCAGAGGACAAGATTCAGACAGGTTCTTTTTTCTCAATAACATTAGTACAAACCTTTTTTACTGAACTAAGAGAAAGTAGCTGTATATCTGTCCTAATCATCTTGTACATACATGTATATTTTTTCTCAAAATAAAACAGATCTTTATTTATATCCCCTTTTTTATTTTCTATTGTCAGAGAAGGATGTTCCATTGCTGCTAGAGAAGCTATATATGAGATGTCTTTGAAAGACCTTTTCATACTTGATGCCAGTCCAAGGATAGTAGGTACTTGAATTCAGCAAAATAACACAATGTAGTCCAATAATCCGTAATAGTTATGAGTTAGCAGCACAACTGGAAATTGTCTGAAATTGTTGACTTGAGCCTTTTACAGCTCAGCATATTAATATTGCTTCACTTTTTATAACTCTTGGTTATACTTTTTGCTGCATAATTAAGACCAAGTTTAACTAAAAATGTAACTTTTGTATCTGACAATGTCAGTCAAATCCCCTCAGGATTTACCCTGGAAACATGTATAGAACCTGGGGATCTTATGTCAGTGTCAGCCATCTGGTTGAGTCATAGCCACTGCTTGACCAATTTGCAAAGCAAAATATTAAAAGCTGTTAAAGAAACAAATCACCTCTGAAGGAAAATCCATCAGATGTATAGTAACTTTCAACAGAAACCCATAAGAGCTTAAAGTACTCTAAGACCTGAAAGAAAATAACTTGCAATTCAGAATGATGTGCCATGCAAAATCATTTTTCAGAAATAAAGGGAAAATAAAGTACTAGTATGACAGGAACAACTGAAGAAATATGTGACCAAAAAACCATCTCCACACAGTGTTCTAGAAAATATTTTAGAAATATATGAAAATTTACAGTATCCCAAGAGTATCAACAGGACTAAACCACCAGGCAGGACAGGCAGTTAAACACAGGGAAAGCATAAAGAACTAACATCATAAAATAATATCACATGGATAAAAAAAATTCTTACACAGTCAGTATAAATAGACTCAGTTCAAAAATCAAGAGACTGGCAGAATGGATGAACAAATAGGAATCAACAATATGCTGCATAAAAGAAATGCACCTAACTCAGAAACAAATTCATACAGTTAAAATAAAAGAATGGAGAAAAAATATTCCATGCAGTAGGAACCCAGACAAAAGCTAGGGTAGCTACTCTATTTGCAGAAACTATGAACTGCAAGCCAAGACTAATGAAAAAAAATAAAGAAAGGCACTACATTCTTGTTAAGGGCAAAGTCCAAGAAGAGATAACAGTCATAAACATATATACCAAGTAAAGAAGCACCAAACTACATGAAACAAATATTAATGGACACAGCAATAACACAATTGTAATTTGGGATCTCAGCACTTCACGGTCACAAATAGCAAGATAAACTACACAAAACAATAAAGAAATGTAAACACTGAAACAAAAGTGTGGACAAATGGACTTAGTCAATGTCTACAAAGTTTTACAATTCACAGTATCACAATACACATCTCAGCTGCACATGGGGCATTCACCAAAGCATAAAATATAGTAGCATATAGAACATGCTTAAGAACATACAAAGGAAATGAAATTATGCCAAGCATTTTATTGCTTCATACTGCAATGAAGATGGAAACCAATGGGAAAAGAGCTCAAACAATACATAAGTACATGATAACTAAGTATTACCTTGTTGATGTACCAACAATTCATAGATGCAATTAAAAAAGAAATTAAACAATATCTACAACTAAATGATAACACTGATATACCATAACAGAATTTATGGGACAAAACTAATGAAATGTTGCGAGGGAAATTTATAGTGGTGAAGTCTCACATCAGGAAAAAAAAACGGGCTTAAATAAATAACCTAATATTTCACCTCAATATTTGGGAAAAAGAAAACAAATCAGGCCCACAGTACACACTAGAGAGAAAATTATAAGATCAGAGGAGAAATTAATGCAATTCAGACTAAGAAAACAAGGAATGAGTTAATTGAAGAGTTGGTTTTTCCAAAATTTAACTAAAATTAATAAGCGCTTAGGCAACCTTTTTTTTTAAAGGAAAGACAAAAATCCATGCACATAGGAAAGATGAGGATCCAATCAAAACACATCCTCCAGAAATTCAGAAGATCATCAATAACTGGTTTGAGAACTTTTACTGAAATAAGATGGAAAACACAGAAGAAATATATAGATTCCTATATACATATGAATTACCAAAGCTGAACTAAGAAAATTTTTTTCTTAAAAAAAATTTTAAGAACCCAATATCAGTCAATTAACTTGAAAATGTATATAAACCTCTACCAACAAAGAAACACTCAGTTTGAGTGATACATTGGTGAATTCTTATAAGAAATTTAAGAACATCTAACTCTTTAATCTGTTAGATTGAAAGGGAAGTAAAATCCCCAAATTCAATTCTGAAAGAAAGTGTTACACTAATGTCAAAATTGAGAACCATTCAACCAAAAAAAGAGAATTACAGACCAATCCCCATAATGAACATAGATGCAGAAATCCTCAGTGAGATGCTGGCAAAAAATGTAGCAAATTAAGAAGATTGTATAATATTATGGGGATTGGTCTGTACGATTCATTCTGGAGATGCAAAGATGGTTAAACATACCCAAATCCATAAATGTAACACGCCATATTCAGAATGAAAACAACAGAAATCACATGATAATCTCATAGATGCAGAAAAATCTTTTGACAAAGTCCAACAATCATGCAAATTAAAAATCCTACATAAAATTATTATAGCTCTCCAGATTTGTTTGATTAAATCTATGACAAAACAGCAGCCAATACTTTAAATGCTCAAAACCTTTCAGTTTTCACTCTAAATTCATGAAAAAGGAAAGGGTGTCCAGAATTTTCACCACCATTTAATAAAGTTGTTCAATCATTTCTCACACAAATTAGAAAAAGAAACAAAATAAATAAAGATAGGAAAGGAAAACATTCAATTATCATTATCTGTAGATGACATTATACTGCAAAGATCCTAAAATCTTCACCACAAAACTTGTAGATTTAATAATCAGATACAGGAGCATAGCTGCATATAATGCCAATACTTGAATCAACAGCATAAATGTACACAAATAAAAAAATCACTGACAAAGAATTCATGGAAACCAGGCCTTTCATACTAGCATTAAAAATTAAATATTAAAAAATGAAATATTTTGGAATCAATTTAACAATGGAATTAACAGATCTCTACCTTGAAAACTATGGTACTGAAAAAGGAGATGAAAGAAGATATCAGAAAATAGAAAGATATCCTGTGTTCTTTAGTAGGAAGAACAAACGTAGTGAAAATGGCCACTCTTCCAAAATTGCTACACAGATTTAATGCAATTTCAACCAAAATACCATGAGCATACCTCACAGAACTAGGGAAAACATTCCAAAATTATTTTGGAAACAAAAGAAACCTAGACTACCAAAGGCAATCCTGGGCAACAAAAACAAAGGATGTGGGTATCATAATCCCTACTTGAAATTATACTGCAGAACTATGACAAAAACTGAATGGTTCTGGCAAGAAAAATAGACCTGAAGATCAGTGGAACAAATTAGAAGATAGAGAAAGAACTCCAAACACACTCAGCCACCTGATTTTTTGATAAAGTGGTCAAACACATTCATTCAAAGTAGCCAGGGTTATGGCTCAGCAGCACAAGCATGTGCCTGGCATGTGCAAGGTCCTCAGTTCAACTCCTGGTAACAACAATTTAAAAAATTCACTGAAAGAAGTACAGCCTCTTTAATAAACAGTGCTAGAAAAACTGGCTGTCCACATGCCAAAGACTAAACCTTGACTATGTTTATCACCATACACTAAAGTCATTTGGATTAAAAATTTAAATACTAAAACAGAAGCACTCCATGTATTGAAATGTACAATAGGTAGAACAACTGTTGAAGAGATAAGTGTAGGTAAGGATTTTATGAGCAAATTCCTGATCACACAGGAATTACTACAAAGAATTAACATCTGGAATAATATTTTATTCAAAAGCGTTTGCATTGAAAAATACATGACCAACAAAGTGAAAAGAAAATTCAAAAGATGGGAATACGTTTTCGCCAGCTGTTCTGGAGATAAATGACTAATATCTAGAATGCATGAAGAATTGAAAATCAGATGTCCTCTCATATTCAAAGACCCAATCCAAAAATGGTCACTTGAGATGAACAGACATTTGTTCAATGAAGAAGTAAGTACAAATGGCAAATAAATATATGAAAAAAATGTGCAGCATCACTGGGCATTTAAAAGCAATGTTGACTTGTCATCTTGACATAGGGGAAAAATCAAACTCCTGATCTAAAAGGTACCTGGGACAAGTTTGTGTTCTCTAAAACCGAAGAATGAATTTTAGGAACAAACAGAGGTAATCAGCAGAATGTATTTAATTGGGGAAAGAAAGCTCCTGTGTGAGAGAGGGACAGGAGGGTGGCTCCAAGAAGGTGATCCCTGGGAAGCTGTCTCTTCCAGGGGCTTTTATAGTGTAAAACCATGCAGGTCTAAGATGGAGAACATGACAACTTGCTTACGTGGGCATGAAGTGGGACCAAACTATGGTCAACCAATGAGAGTATAAGCACCATTGCTCAGGTGAAACTGATTAAGTCTAGGGCCAAATGGGGAAATGAGTCATGTAGCAAGTGGGCTGGATATAGAACATGACTTTGACCAGTAGCTAGTCAGTAGTAGTCAGATTACCAACTGTTCTTGGCCTGTTCAAGGTGTTGATCAATCTGAGATGCTTATCTTTAATGAGGTAAGCAGTTGTTCTATCTTTGGTCTTTAGGTCTGTCCCACAGCAGGATCATACACCCCTCTTACAGTTGTAAGGTATGTTGTGTTCTTTGTTATCTGCTTTGAGGGTCTAGACCTGTCTGACTGCCTATAATATTTCTAACTCAGCTGCTTGCAACAATCTCACTTCAAAAAGACTAGCTATTGTCAAGAAAACAAGCCAATAACAAATTGTGGCAGAGATGCAATGTGGACAAAAAGAAGCACTTTTCTACTCTTCATGGGAGTAGAGACTGGTACAACTATTGTGGAAATTAGTGTGGTGACTCATCATAAACTAGAATTACAGGTCCTTTTGACCCAGTTAATCCTTTTTTGGGTTTCTTTCCATTTGAATTCAAAGCATCATACCACAGTAATATATATGCCTTTATATTTACGGTAGCATAGTTTGTTATAGCTGTATCTTGGAAACAACTCAACTGCCTATACAATGATGAATGGATAAAAAAGAAGTGAGTTTAAAAACACATAATGGAGTATTAGCCATACAGAAGGATATAACAGAGTCATTTATAGCTAAAAAGATAAACCTTGAGATCATATTTGTAAATGAAATAAATTGGGCACACACAAATATTGCAGCATCTCTCTGAGAACTTGAAAGTGTAAATAAGAACCAAAATGTACAATAAGTATTATAAAATATGAAGAAATTTTTCTAAATAAATAAATGCATAAATAAATATAAGGGTATTTGGGGCTGGCAATACAGCTCTGTAACACAGTGCCTGCCTGGCAAGTGTGAGGTCCTGAGTTCAAATTCTAGCACCGAAAAAAAAACAAAAAATGAAACAAATGTAAAAAAGAGACTCAAGAGGAGAAGATAAAGGAAGGCAAAATGAAAACATAGAAAAAACATAAAATGGAAACAGCTTTGTAAATAACAAGGGGAAGGTAGGTTGAATGGAGGAGAAGGGAATGCAAAAAAGGAATTAAGGTATATCATGTATGGATAAAAACTCCTTATAATTAATATGATCATTATATATACATAAATTGTAGTAAAACATTTGATTAAATAAAAAATCAGTAACTTAAAGCAAAAAAAAAAAGAAAACCATAAGCCCTACTTATTCCGCTCCTAGGTACTGACATAAATAAATGTTATATATCTGTACAAACATTGTTGCATGAATATTTACAGGAGTTTTATTACACTTGATCTTAGCCAAAAGGCCAAAAAGTGATACAGCAGTTTTATTTATAACGACAAAAATTAGAACTAAATCAGATGTTCAACAGGTGAATGGATGGGCTTTGGTGTATGCACACAAAGGAATATTATTCAGCAGTGAAAAACAAAATTTAAGACAGGTTAGTAGGACATTTCCAGTAATTAATACATTGCATATTGGTGTCTCTGTAGTAGTTTTTCAGAGGACAAGATGCAGACATTATATCTTGTCTAAACAATATTAGTACAAACTTTTATTCTTAGTGAACTAAGAGAAAGTAGCTGTATTCTTTTTAATGTAAATCTTTTCAAAAACCAAGCTTTTCTTTGCTCCAACTTTTCATGCTCCAACATTACTGACACTTCCTATGGTCAAATCTAAAAAAAAAATTAAATCACTACCCCTCTTTTTGCTATTATTCTCAACACAGAGCTGACTAAAAGCCCTCAATAGTTGTCATGAGATGGACTGCATGTTAGGTACCCATGATATTTCTTTTGCAAGATTATCAGCTCCTTTTCACCTTAGTCTCCTTCTAAATGTTTAGCAGACAAAATTTTCTTCACAGCAAAATATACGTTATGGAGTCCAAGTGTCACTGGATTCTTTGTTATGAATTGACATCTCCTGAGCCTGGCCTTTAGTGTCTGCATTCTGGTCTTCTGTTCTCTGATAATGTTTCACCAGACTCACCTTATAGTATTCTAGGGCTGCTTCTTTGATGGCAGTCTCAAAAATTTCCAAATTTCTTTGTGAATCAGTTCCAAAAGCTTTTTTTTTAAAAAAACAATTTCCCAATTCCTGGACATATATATGTTTGTGTGTGTGTGTGTGTGTGTGTGTGTGTGTTACTGCAAAATGGTCCTTCATTTAGGTCCCCCTTTTTTGTTTTGTTTGTCAGAGATGGGTATTCCACTGTTTAGAGAAACTGTATTTGAAGAAGTCTTTAAAGGACCTTTTCATACTTGATTCCAGTTCAACTACTGTAGGTGCTTGAATTCAGCTGAATAGCCCAATATAGCTCAACAGTTCATAATAGAAGTGGGTTATCAGCAGAACTGGCATATGTTTGAAGTTGTTGACTTGAGCCTTTTACAGCTCAGCATTATATAGCTCATCATATTAACATGGCATTACTTTCTATACCATGTGGTTATATTTTTCTTCTGGATGGTTCAGACCAAGTTAATGCATGACCTATTAAAGCAAAAAATGTAGCTTTTGTATCTGGCAAGTTCAGTCAAATCCCCTCAGGATTTACACTGAGACCATGTACAGCTACAAAGCCTTTTTGAATGCCATATTCAAGGGGCATCACAGATACCAAAACCTCTGGATTAAAAATCTGTCTTAGTCACTTTTCTTGTCTCTGGAACAAAATGCCTGGCTCCACAACCTAGTGGAGGAAATGTTTATTTTTATTCGGTTAGCAGAAACTTTAGTCTTTAGTAAGTGGGTTGTAAGTCCATATGGTATGACACATATGTATGGCAGAGAAACTACTTATGACATAGCAGTGAAGCAGAAAAGGAAACAGAGAGGAGACATGGAGGTAAAACTCCTCTAGACTGCTTCTGAGTAGAACACATCACCTAAAAGCAGGTATAGGGTCCCATAATTCAATAATGTTCCCAAAGCCCTGCTTTTGAGTACATGAATCTCTTGAGAAACATGTAGATATAAACAATCACATACTCAAATATCTTTTTCTGTCTTGGTTTCTATGGATTATCCAACTAAAGTTGGAATACAGCCAAATTTTACTATTTGTTATTGTTTTAGCACTAGTAAGGCTCAAACAAATCATACAAAAATCAGAAAACCAGCAATTTCACCAGATGTGTCATAAAAATAAAAATCTAAGCTGGGCGTGGTGGTACAGGCCTATAATCCCAGTACTCGGGAAGCTGAAGCAGGAGGATTGTTGTGAGTTCGAGACCAGCCTGAGCTACAAAGTGAGCTTAAGGCCAGCCTGAACTGCATAGTGAGACCCTGTCTCAAAAAGACAAAAAATAAAAAATAAATAAAAATCTATTTCAACATTTTATTCAGTATTATCAGTTGTGCAAAAATATTAATGGCCAAATAATGTACATAGCTTTGGATCTCATTGCAATGTTTTCATACATAGAAACATTGTGTAATGATGAAATTATGATACGCAGCATATCTGTGATTGAAACATTAAGTATTTGTATGAGAACTTTGACAATATATTCCTTTAGCTATTTAAAAATATCTATTATAGTTAACTCTAGTCACCCTGGGCAATAGTATACCAGAAATTATTCCTAATTATAACTTTGTATAGAGTGACCCAAGTTTTCCGTCCTTCTTTCTTCAAATATGATCCAGCTATCTCATTACTGAAATATATATCCAATATTAATTAGCATACTGGAGAAACTTCCACACTTCTGCATTTACTCAAGCATTATTCAGTAAATGCCTAAACAAATAAATGCAAAAAGATGTACTATATATGCAGAATAAATCTTATTATTCATGATAACATAAACCTGTAATACCAGTACTGAGTAAAATTTACCAGTAAAAGCAAGACCGATAATGTACTACACAATCTTATTCACATATGAAATCTAAAAAATCTAATTTCTTTGATGCAAAGAAGAGAACAATGCCTTCACTTATATTCTTTAAAGAAACTTAAGATTGAACTTAGGAAAATATATTTTCTGAAGCACCAACTGGATAACTGGAAAATATATATTTAATGATTAATAGGTAGTTTAAATCACTTTTCATGCAGAAATCTGGCAAACTAATAATAAATCAAATTTTCTATAAACATACTTTTGGAGTTAGAAGGAAACAAGAAGAATTTATTCTCTACATTTTACAGATCAAAAAAATGTTACTATACTTAGTAGACAACCAAGATTGATTTCTCAGTTCCCTTGTCTTCCAAATAGGTATTCCTTTTACTGCACTACATGTCATACTTGTGTTAGGGTCTTGATACAAACACAGAATCTGTTTTTCTGCTGAGTAACAGGTAATGAAAATTGATGGCATACTTATTTTACTATGAATAGGATATTATAGTTACTCTGCATACTGTAGATTGGTTTTTGAGATGATAAAGTTTCATAGTTACTAAATATTAACTATAATTCCTGTTGTCTCAAACATTTATTCTACTTCAAATTGTAACAAAAAACTTCACACTGTAAGGAGCTAACTGCTCATAGTCTGTGGGTTTCTTTTCACTTTAAAGCTTGAAAATTTAAATTGCACATGAAACAAATTAGCACTTAAGCATTGATTAACTTTTTCTTTGAATTAAATATGGACTGTGACTTTGATAATGTTCTGTTGCATACCACAGGCACTAGCCACATGTGGCTACTAAGCACTTAATCTCTAGTCAAATTTCACTTGCACTACAAGTATGAAATACATGCCATATTGCAAATTCATCATAAAAAGAATTTAAAACTTTTCACTAATATTTTTAAACCTATTAGATGTTGAAATAGTAATATTTTCCATATATTGGGTTAAATAAACTACACTGATATACTTTTTGAAAAAAATTAATATGGCTATCAGAAATTTTAAAATTATCTAGCTTATATTATAATTTTATTAAGTAGTTCTAAGCAAAGAAAAATATGTAAGTGCTACTGATAGTTCAAAAATTTTGTATGAATCATTACTATTATAAAAATCACTTACTAACAGAAGCAAAAATTGGCAAATTGGACTATATTAAATAAAATACTTTCATATAGCAAAGAAAACAAACAGAGCAAAGAGACAACCTAAAAAATAGGAGGAACTGTTCAAAAGCTATTCTTCCAAGGAAGTATTACTATCCATAATATATATGGAATTCTACAGCAAAGATACAAAGTTTCTAAATAAAATGCTCTGAATAGACACTGCTCAAAAATACATGTTATATAAATTCAGTCTGGAAAACTTATTGAGAACCTGTTTCAAAACAAAACAAAATTAATTAGCTAATTAATTTAAAAAATAGGTGAGGATGTAGTTGAGTACAAATGTCTTTGGTTTAATTCCCAGTACCAAAAAAAGATTCATCTAAATGACAAATACTTATATGAAAAAGTTTTCACCAGAACTAATCACTAGAGACATATAAATCAAAATCACAAGCAAGTATCTTCATTTTTATACATTTATGCTTTTCTGCTGGATGGTTAAGACCTAGGTAGATCCAAACTTATATACCAACACATGTACTTTATATTTCCTATGTGGTCATTGAAGTCTTCTCAGGGTTTATCTTGTAGTCCTGTACATTATTCTGTAGTTCCTTTGTCTGTGTCATCCATGTGGATGAGTCACGGCCAATGCTTGA
>PVKA01048145.1:0-13960 GCA_004027165.1 Ctenomys sociabilis
GATCCTCCTACTTTCAGCCTCCTCAGCACTGGGATTACAGGCATGCACCACCATCCCTGGACTCCATCACTGGCTCAGCATGCTCCAGGGTCAGGACAAGCTCTGCCTTGGTGCCAGGGATCGAACCCTGGTCCCTATGCTTGCCTAAGCAAGCACTTAGTCCACTGGGCTATCTTGCCAGACTTAATTGAGCAAAAAATTGAAAGTGACAAATAACTGAATCATGCAGTTATCTTGGTAAAGAAGTAGCAAGCAGAGGAAGCAGTGTATACACAGATGATTACAAGGATAATACCTGGCAGGCAAGTTGAAGGAAAAACCAGGATACAAAAACTGGATAAGGAGCAAGGTACAAACCAAGTTAGGAAATGAGGCTAAAGGTTAATGGCAAAATCAAGTAGGGCTTTTAAATCCTTGGAAAGATGACAACCCTTATGTACTCCCACCAGGACACTGCAACCAAAATTTTAGAGTTTCAACTTTGATTTTTGATAGTGCTGTCCTAAAATAAACAGATCATAGGGGGTGGGGAAAAGGTAATAGAAATGCTCTCTAATTAGATAGTGCTAATGCTAGAATAATGTTATGATGTAATAAGCCCACTGAGTTTTTTACCTCATGGGATGAATTTAAGGTATGCAAAGTTATATCATAATATTGCTGTTACAATAAAACAAAATAATTTTTCAAAAGAATGAAAATGTTCAATATGTAAAACTAAACAGAGAAATGCAGAAATCCAGGTCAGAAGATCCTGGGTGACAGTATGTATGACAAGATGACAAAAATTGACAATAAACTCAAGTAATGTGAAGAATAAAATTGTCTTTAAATGAGGAGAAAGGTGGTGGCACAGAAAAGAATTGAATGGGAAGAAAAGAAGTCAAGCTTGGAGCACATTATGTTTAAAATATTTGTTAGATAGAGCCGGGCGTGGTGGCGCATGCCTGTATCCCAGCACTAGGGAGGCTGAGGCAGGAGGATTGTTGTGAGTTCGAGACCAGCCTGAGCTACAAAGTGAGCTTAAGGCCAGCCTGAACTGCACAGTGAGACCCTGTCTCAAAAAAGACAAAAAATAAATAA
Organism: Ctenomys sociabilis; assembly: GCA_004027165.1. Lineage (NCBI taxonomy): Eukaryota > Metazoa > Chordata > Mammalia > Rodentia > Ctenomyidae > Ctenomys > Ctenomys sociabilis. The sequence goes on from PVKA01048145.1 coordinate 1,084, forward strand.
ATAAATAAATAAATAAATAAATAAAATAAAATAAAATATTTGTTAGATATACAAGTAATATGTTAAGTATAAATTAGAAATCTAACTTTGAAACAAATTAGAGATTAGATCCATAAATGTAGAGCTGTGTATATTGATGAATCTGTAGATATGAGAATAAAAGAGAATATAGAGTGATTATGAATAGAAAAGTATAAGGATCAAAGAATGAGCTCAAAAATGTAAGGTCAACAAACATGGAAAATCTACCAAAGAAATCTGAACATTCATTATAAGACTGTAAGAACATGAGGAAGGGGATGAGAAAACACAATCAAGAAAGTATAACTGAATTAACAAAACACAACTATTCAATCAAATGATGAGTATGAATGTTGACTCTTGATTCATTTCTGTGAAGATAATTACTCAATTTAAACAAAAAGTATTTTTTAAATGATAGTCATTGGCGGTTTCAGAAAATAACATTTAAAAAGTCACTCCAGGGCCAGTGAAATACCTCAGAGGATTAAAGCACTTGCAAGGGCTAGGGAGATAGCTCCGTGGCATAAGCACTCACCTGGCAAGTGCAAGGTCCTGCTTTCAACCCCTGATACCAAAAAAGAAAAAGAGAGAGAAGAGAAAGCAAGCAAGCACCTGCAAGCAGGCAGAGGGGCTAGAGGTTCAATCCCCAGGCCTGCTGCTCCATCCCCACCCCTGAGGCTAACTGAGACAGCAAGTGAGACTGGGTGTGGTGACATATACCTGTAATCCCAGCTCTTGGGAGGCTATAAACAGGAGGATCACTACAAGCTCGATCTAGGAGTGAGACTCTGAACACCTTATAGACCTTTCCCTAAAAAATAAATAAATAAATAAATAAATAAATAAATAAATAGATAGATAGATAGTCACTCCATAGAGACACATGGAGAGAAAACATTCTCTCAGACTTCCACAGAGAGCAAATTGGTAAAGCAATGGCCGTGACTCATCCACGTGGCTGACACTGACAAAGGATCTACAAACTATGGTACAAAGTTTCAGGGTAAATCCTGAAGGGATTTGACTGACCTTGTCAGATACAGAAATTACATTTCTTGTTATATAGCTCTTGCTTTATTTTGATCCTAACCATCCAGCAGAAAAATACAAAAATGAAGTATGAGAAGTAAAGCCATATTAATATGATGAACTATAAAAGGCTCAAGTCAACAACTTCTAACATTGCCAGTCCTACAGATAACCTACTACTGTTAAGGACTGCTGTGCTATATTGGATTATTTTGCTAAATCACAGACCTACAATATTTAAATGACAATGGAATATCCATCTCTAACAAAACTAAACAATAAAAGGGATATAAATGAAGGACTATTTTGTATCTATACAACTACTTTGTCTTAATTCAATGAGATAAGTGTTTGGACAGGATATCATGTCTGTATCTTATACTATGAATAACTACTATGAAGGCAACAATATACAATGTATTAATTATTGTAACTGTCCTATTAACCTGTTTTAAAACTGTCTCATTGCTATTTGTTTCTCACTAAAATTTAAAAAATAAAATAAAATTATAAAATATATTTAAATGAAAAAAAGAAAGTATTGTAAATATTGGCACAAGCAAATAAGGTAGCTATTTTGGAAATATATTTGAAGTGCTAATAAGACGTAACCTAGTGGGGGGAAAAATGTCACTCCATATCATCCTTGCTACCACAGTTCAACAAGTTCACATAGTTGATTTGTTCCTGGGGTGACAGGAAGTGTGTTTTCTGTTTGGCATCTGAGTATCACAGTCAAATTGGACTAAATGCACATGGAACTCAAAAAGGGAGAAGAAAAAAAAGATTTTTGTATCCCTATATAGTGCAGTTTCCATGGGATGGTGTGAATGAAAGCCAAAGTGGATAGAGCAGCAGAGAAAAAGAACAGAGCAATTCAAGCAAGCTTTGCCCCAAGACAAAGAGCAGAAATGAAATACCACTTACAGGTGAATATAGTTTAAAGAATTATTGTGAATTTTTCCCTTCTTTGTTGTGCTCTTATAGTGGAAATAGTGCTGTTATCATCTAAATAGAATAGACTAAAGCTTGAAGATGCCCAGAACAGAAATGTGGTACAAAATGTTTTATGTTTAGTAAGACTAAACCTATCCAAAGCATAAAACACTAGAAATGGTAGCTCCATAATTCCCAAGACACGACATTATCAGAGTTGTCTCATCCAGTTCTCTAGTCCAGGAGTACACAAGGAACCTTCCCTAATGGATTTACTGGAGTGGTCTAATGTACTTCTGAATTCCATGGCCAAGAAAGACAAACAGCTACAAAGGCAATAATATTTAATGCCACATTAGAACATGGTGGAAGAACATAAACAAAACTAGAGGTTTCACTTGATCCAGACATGTCAACAGAGGAATCCATTGCATAGCTCCTGTCTGAGGCCATGTACTGATGTAAAGTTCACTTCACACATGGACAGCTGAGTGAAAAGAATCTCACCTTTCAAAATCTGTCATTTCTTTTTTCCTGCACAACACATGAAACACCTGATACCGGATCTGTTTGGTCTTGACCCCATAAATTAGGGGATTCATCATAGGGGGAATGAGAATGCAGATATCAGACAACAAGATGTGGATGTGGGGTGCAATGTGGCGTCCAAATCTCTGAGTGAGAGTTGTGAAGATCCCAGGACCATAAAAGAGAATGATAACACAAACATGAGAGCCACACGTATTAAGGGCTTTATGGCGAGCGTCTTGGGATGGGATGCGAAAGACAGCACGGAGAATCAGCACATAGGAAATGAAAATCAACACAAGATCTAAAACCACTGTTGACATTAGGACAAAAAATCCATACCAGATGTTGACTCGGATGTCATTACAGGAAACATGAGCCAACACAATATGTTTACAACCAGTGTTTGGGAGGGTATTACCTTTGCAGAAAGTCAGTCTTTTCAATAAAAATATTATAGGGACTATTGTGCCATAACTTCTCAGAAAAATGGTCACTGCAATTTTTCCAATCAGGGAGTCTGTAAGAATACTAGTGTACCTCAAAGGGTAGCAGATGGCAACGTAGCGATCAAATGCCATCACCAGCAAGATCCCTGACTCAGAGACAAAGGTTGAATGCAAGAAGAAGAGCTGAGTGATGCAGCAGTCTAGGGAGATTTGTCCAGCATTGAACCAGAAGATGGCCAGCATCTGAGGGATGGTTGAAGTGGATAAGACAATGTCTGCTGCCGCCAGCATGCAGAGGAAGAGGTACATGGGTCCGTGCAGACTCTGCTTTGTGACGATCATGAAGATGAGCAGGCTGTTCCCAAGCAGAGCGATGACATAGGAAATGGCGAAAGGGATGGAAATCCACATGTGCTGGGCCTCCAGACCGGGGATGCCCAGCAAGCGGAAGACTGTGTGGCTGACACCTGTGTGGTTAGAAGTGCTCATCGCTGAAAGACACAAGCAGAGATCCCCAGCTGCTGGTCATAAGGAAGAGCTCTGCTTGCACTCGAGCTTTTCACTTATGTTTTAGGGCTTTTCATATCTAAATGATTCTATCCCAGTCCAATGCTGCAATGTGGCTTATTTTCTGAATAAAGTCTTGACATCCTAATTAACATTCAGACTATTGTAACTGATGAATTTTAAATGATTCAGCTGACATATCAGTGATTCAACACAATTTTGGCATGGAAGCTGAAAGACTAACTTGCACTGCTCCTATTTGTAATGATTCCAGAATGAATGCATATCCACATCAGACAGAGAAACATGATCAGTGTATTTCTCTTCAGCATTTAGAATCTAGAAAAACGGAATCCATACACATTCATAGTGGAAAGATGGCTTTCAATGTCTGGGGAATATGATGGCATTCACAAATTTCGATCAAAGAGCACACAGAGCTGTGTTCACACCCATCATCCACCACATTGAAAATAAAATGTCATTCTTCAATAGTGAGAGATGTTTCATAGGAGGTATAAAGGATCTGGTATCAGCATGGAGCCTCCCTGGAGGCCTCAGTGTTCCCTACAACAGTGAAAGCTAAACAGGGTTCTCATGTCCTGGTATCTCTATTTTTTTCCCTCCAACACTGCCTGCTCTTCTGACATTCCATGTCAGTGTCTTTGGATCAGCGGTGTGTTGATATGAGAGACAAAGGAGGACAGAAAGGAAGAGGAAAGGAAGGTAATCAAATGGAGGTGAGAATTTCAAGGTGTTTATCAGTTACCTATGTAAATATACTACTGTTTTCTCCATTTCCAAATTATCAGCATTATGTACCTCTCTGTAGATTTGCAAGAAGTGAGTACAGCTGTCTCTGACCAAGCGATATGAGCTGGCTCCAGCACATGACTGCCCTGGTCACTCCCATTCTACCCACTTAACTCTGGGAAATGGTCTCAGAGTCTTCTCGCACCTAACTTGTGGCCTACAGCTCCCGTGTCCCATAACTCCTACCTTCTCTTCAAATTTCATTCTACATTAACAACACTATTCACCTTTCTCCAAGGAGGGTTTGTAGGCTAGAACAGGATGAGTCACAAGAGGACTGAGCAGTAAGCAGCTGGGACCAGGGATTTTATGTTTTTGCCTAATGACAGTGGAGTCCACCAGGAATTGCAAAGCTAATGCACAAGAAGGCAGTCACTGTACTTCTCTCACCCTGGCCACACCTGCCCTACTCCACAGTTCATTCCCTACATCATACATGTGCATGAGTCTTTTCAACACATCTCAAGTCTTCATTGGTTCATGAAATACTTCATTTTCATTTTGAGTGGAAATTAGTAAACATAAATTTAATGGTCAACAAGTAGAATTCAAAGACCAAAGCTGCTACTTTGTAATCATTCTAATGTTAAATCACATATACAAAGATAAGTTACATAATACATAGCTACCAAAGACTATTGTCTTTTTGAATATTTTACAGTAATGTGATATGACATCTTTATTGTGCTATATTTAATGAACCAATATCAATACAATATTATAAACATTCATAGTGTATTTAGCCTCTTTTTACTGTCTGTAATATTCTAGAATTTCAATAGGGAAAACAGAGCACATTAAGTAATTATTTCTTTGTAGGCTGCTGTTTCTGTGAGTATATCATGCTTTCCTTTTTATATTTCTTGAGACACTGTTTTAATTAGTATTTTTCATTAATTTTGTTAGATGTGCTGGCTGAAATCTGGTATTTAAACACTCAGGAGGCTGATGCAGAAGGATGGCTTGAAGTTCAAGGTCATCCTGGGCTACATATTGACTTTATAGCCAGGCTGAACTCCATAATGAGGTGCTGTCTCAAAAAGACCAAATAACATTACTTATAATACTTACTGATAATCATTTTATAAATTGAGAAAAAAAAAATCTTTCAGAATCTGAAGATAAAAGACACAGCTGGCACCAACACATTACCCATAAACAGAAAAATTGATGATGAGAACTCAGCCAAATTTGAAATTGTTACACTGTGAGAGGCAACATTATGAGAATGAATGAAAGTGACAGGCATGGGAATATATATGCAAATCACATATCTGACAAAGACCTTGTATCTAGGATACTTAAATTCAATAAAACCCACTGCCAACAAGATCCCTGAGTTGAAGAAAGAATCAAGAAGAGCCAGGGACAGCTCATGCAACCAGAAGCTGGCAAGGCCTGAGATGATGTGGACATGGAGCGAACAACCTCTGTTAACAGCAACACCCAGGGAAAGAGAAGCATAAAGGTTGTCTGTCATGAGACAGTGAAAAGAGGTCGAATGTTTCCTACCAGGACAATATTAAAGAAAATGAAGAAAGAGTCAAAAATCCACATAGCTAATCCTACACAGGGCCTAGAAAGAAGACAGTTGGCCTAACATCTATGGGTTTTAGGTGATCAGATCTGGACAGACTTCCACTCCTATTCAGTTGAGTCCAACTGTGATGCGGTCAAGTACACTAGCTAATGGGCAATTGATAAACACAACACATTAATTTTTTTTTATTTTTAAGGAAGGATCTCACTCTAGATTGGACTCCTAGTGATCCACCTGTTTACAGCCTCCTAAGAGCTGGGAATACAGGCGTGCACCACCACACACAGTCTCATTTGCTGTCTCAATGCACCCTGGGGGTGGGGCCAGCATACAGGCGCAGGAATCGAACTCCTGGCCCCTGTGCCTGTTTGCAGGTGCTTTAATCCGCTGAGCTATTTGACAGGCCCTCAGACATTAATTTATCACAGTACTTGAGGCTTATGGAACAAGCACAAGGCACTGGTATCTGTTGTCTGGTGTAGACTTTCTTGTTATGTCTTCAAATGCAAAGGCAGAACAGCAGGCAAGGCAGAGCCTCTGTAGGGCACCTTCCCTATGAGTCTTCATCCTTTTAATAAAGGTGGAATCCTCACAGTATAATCACCTCCTAAATGTTGTGCATCTTGACACACTCTCATTGGCAACACCTGGACTCTGCAAAGGCAGTCACACCACACAATGGAGTTTATTCAGGTATTCCTGTAGTATTCTTGTGAAGTCAGCAAGAGATACCACAGTTCATATGTTCCTTGATCATACAAGAAGTAAAGACATACAAAGTACATAGGATATTTTGTCTTACCTCACCGAGTCTACTTAAAGCACACACTTGCAATTCATCAATGTGAAATATATTATTACATATTCTTCTGGCAACAAAAAGCTATTAATAGTTTGACAAAATCATATCTGGAAAGTTAGTAACAAGATGATTTTTTAAATTAAAATTGAGTAGTTTCCTATTCAATGAAGAATAAACAAAGAAACATCCCTGGAGGGTCAGCCAAATCGCTCAGAGGATTAAAGCACCTGCTTAAGCAGACACAGCAGCCTGGGTTCAATTCCTGGTGTGCCCTGCCAGTCCCACCCCAGGAGCACGCTGAGATGATGATTGAGACTGGGCCAGGTGATGCACACATGTAATCCCAGCTCTTGGAAGACTAAACACAGATAGATCTCTATGCGTTTGGTCTATGTACTGAGACCTTATAGACCCTGCAGACCCTGAAAAAATAAAAAATAAAATATCCATGGGGCCAGCTAGATAGCTCAGCAGACTATAGTGCCTGCTTAGGGAGAGCACAGCTGAGGCTCGATCCCCAGCATGCCATGCTGGCCCCATCCCAGGGACGCGCTGAGATGGTGATTGAGACTGGTTGTGGTGGAATCCCAGTGCTTGGGAGGCTGAAAACAGGAGAATCACTACAAGTCTGATTTACGTAGTGAGAGCTGATGGACCCTGTAAACCATGATGGAAGAAGATAAACCCAGCAGCAGGCCTGGCTGGGTAAGTTTGAATTAAGTGGATGGAACCAGACCCATTGAGTTAAGACATACTGTTAAGCCCGGTGGAGCCCAAACTGAGGCCCAGTCCTACATTGAGGATCCTCATGACACGAGGTAACCTGAGAGAATTGGTCTGCATCACAGACTCCAGGTGCATTGATGGGAGATGTCCAGACAGAACTCAGGGTAACTAATTTAAAAACAAATTCCCATTTTGATCTGCTTCATTATATAGATATAATGTTTGTTCCTATGGTCTAAAGTACAAAACCATTAGTTACAAGAGTTTGTCAATTTCTAACTTTCACTAGCTGTTAGTATTGCTAATTGTACTGCTATAAATAGGATGCCATATTAGCCTTAACCACATGTTCTCCTGCTGGATAATAATAAAGGCACTGGGGCAATAACCTCCCCAAAGCCTTGTACTGAAGGATGGAGCATTGTACCAACTGGAAATCAATATCTTACTCTTAATCAATAGAGAAGGCAAAAACTTGGGAAACACACAAAACAAAAATTTCTGACACAGGAGAGATACCTAAAGAACATTCTCATTACAGAGAAGTTTTGATTGCAGTGATATAGCTACCTACTGCCAAATTATCACCAAAAGAAGGTATCACAGAAATCAAAACAAACAGTTTCTCTGAAATAAAAATGACAAAACAAAGGAGCAAACGCAATCTCAGGCCCCGAGCAAACCAGGACAAGCCCAAGAGACATTGGCATAGAAGAAATTGGAAGCCACACACATGAAATCTCTGAAATAGTAGCCTGAAGTAAAGAAACAATTGCAGAAGAGTATAGAGGAAATCAGATCAAAAATCATCACACAAGTTAAAAAAATCAGAAATAATGACTATTATGAAAGAAATACTAAGTGTTTCTAAAGAAGATAATGATTTTAAAAACAGAGGAGAATAGATAGTAAAGTGATGGAAACCTTGAATGAACAATGTAGGAAAAAAATAGATGGTATGGAACAGATCCAAAGAGAAATACAGGAAATTAATAACTCCATCAAAAATTGGTAACACCATCCAAATGAAGGTGAAGATAGACCTTCGGAGCTTGACAACACTCTTGCAGCTGGCAAAAGGGAAGGAAAGACTTCTTTAAAAAAAAAAAAAAAAAAAAAAAGAGGGTTCCGGGGAGACGGCTCAGTGGAATAAGTGCTTCCCTGGCAAGAGCAAGGGCTTGAGTTCAATTCCCGGTTCCGTCAAAAAACAAAAAGGATCCAAGAAATAATAATTTAACAACTGCAAGATGATCCAAAGATGAGCAACATAAAGACTAATAGGCATCAATGAGAAAAAAAGGAGCCAATACAAACAAGGTAAGAAGAATATGGGCAGAAGTAAAGCAGAAAATATGGGGAAACAATTTGATATTCAGATAGCTGGGGCATATGGAACTCCAAATCATATCAGCCCAATTAAATCTACACTCATGGACAAGCACTGCATGATTCTACCTTGCTGAGGGAAATGAGTAAACATGTACAAAGGAGATCCTAAGCAACCAAGAGGCAAGATGTCGTCATATGCATTCTTTTTGCAAACTTGCCCAGAGGAGCACAAGAAGCAGCACCCAGATGCTTCTGTTAACTTCTCTGAGTTTTCTAAGAAGTGCACAGAGAAGTGGAAGACCATGTCTGTTAAAGAAAAAGGAAAACTTGAAGACAGCTCATTATGAACGAGAAATGAAAATTTATATTCCTTCTAAAAGAGAAACAAAAAAGCAGTTTAAAGATCCCAATGTGCCCAAGAGGCCTCCTTCAGCCTTCTTCTTGTTCTGTTCTGAGTATTGGCCAAAAATCAAAGAACACCCTGGCCTCTCCACTGGTGCTGTTGCAAAGAAACTTGGAGAAATGTGGAATAACACTGCAGCAGATGACAAGCAGCCATAAGAGAAGAAGGCTGCTGAGCTGAAGGAGAAGTATGAAAAGGACATCACTACCTGCCAGGCTAAAGGAAAACCTGATGCAGCAGAAAAAGGAGTCATCAAGGCTGAAAAAAGCAAGAAAAAGAAGGAGGAGGAGGAAGATGAGGATCAAGAGGAGGAAGAAGAAGATGAAGAGGATGATGATGAATAAGTTGGTTCTAACAGGTTTTTTTTGTCTAGAAAGCATTTAACCCCTCAAAAGAGTACACAAATCACTCTTTTTGAAGGACAAAACCTTGAAATGTAAGGTTGTGTAAGATTTGTTTTTAAACTATACAGTGTCCTTTTTTTTTTTTTTTTTTTGATAGTGCACACAGTACCAAATGTGTCTTTAGATAGCAGTGTCCTGGTGGTATTTTCAATAGCCACTAACCTTGCCTGGTACAATATGGGGGTGGTAAACTGGCATGGAAATTTAAGGCAGGTTCTTCCTGGTGCACAGCACAAAATAGTTAATATATAGGGTGTTGGGGCCAGGGAAATGGCTCAGTGGAATAAGCACTTCCTTGGTAAGCGCAAGGGCCTGAGTTCAATCCCTGTTTCTGCCAAAAAAAAAAGAGTAATTATAGGGATGTTAGTTTTTCAACTTCAGTTTTCTCTAATGCAGCTTATACAAAATAATTATTGTTCTATTAACTGAATACGACTGTAATTGCAAAAAAAAAAAAAAGAGTGGTAACTGTTTTGTTGATATTCTGAATGTTTCTAAGTAAATATAATTTTTATTAGTAAAATAAATAAATAAATCTATACCCAGACATACAAAAATCAAGATCCCAGATCAAATCCCTACAGAAATTTGGAATAGATGGCCTATGCCTCAATCTAACAAAAGCCATCTATGAGAAACTAACAGACAACATCATTCTATATGGAGAAAACCTGAAAGCTTTTACCCTAAAATTAGGTACAAGATAAGGATATCCCTCTACCACCACTTCTATGCAATATAGTTCTGGAAAAATTAGCCAGAAACATTACACAAGGGAGTGAAATAAAAAGAATAAGAATAGGTAAAGAAGTTAAACTATCATTTTTTGCAGATGGTATGATACTCAACATGAAAGTCCCAAAATAACTCCAAGAAGAAGCTCCTAGAATTAATATAAACAAATTCAGTAACATAGCACAATACACAATCAATATCCAAAAATTAATAGCATTCCTCTACACAGATAAACTCACTGATGGAGAAATTAGAGAAACAATACCCTTCACAATAGCACCCAAAGAAATGAAATACCTCAGAATTAATCTAACAAAGGAAATAAATGATCCATACAATGAAAATTACAATACTCTGAAAAAGGAGTTCAATGATCTCAGAAAACAGACACATATTCCTTGCACCTAGATAGGAAAAATGAACACTGTGAAAATAGCCATGCTCCCAAAACTGCTATACGTATGTAATGCAATCATTATCAAAATACCATCAATGTACCTTGCAGATCTAGAGGAAAAAAATACTAAAATTTATTTGGAACTACAAGAGACCTAGAATAGCAATCCTGGCAACAAAGGCAAGATAGGAGACATTTCAATCGCTGATTTGAAATCATACTACAAAGTTACTGTGATCAAATCAGCATGGTATTGGCAAAAAAGCAGACCAGAGGATCAATGGAACAGATTAGAAGATATAAACACACTTAGCCACCTTATCTTTGACAAAGTGGCCAAGCACATTGGCTGAAAGGAAGATAGCCTCCTTAATAAATGATGCTGAAAAACTGGCTCTATACATGCCAAAAACTAAAACTAGACCTGAGTTTATCGCCATGCACTAAACAAAAGTCAAAATGAATTAAACACCTAAACATTAAAACAGAAACACTAAATCTACTGGAAGAGAAAATAGATTTAGTAGATTTAGAAAGTAAATTTGGAAAATCTTGAAGACACAGGGGTAGGTAGACAATTCACGTATAAAAACCAATTTTCACAGGAAATACTTCAAAGAATCAAGAACTGGATTGCATCTTATTGAGAAGTTTCTCCATGTCAAAAGAAATCATCAACAGAGTGAAAACAACCCACAAATTGGGAAGAAATATTAACCAGCAATCTTTCAGACAAAGGACTTCTAGCTAGAATATGTAGAGCGAGCTAAAAAAAATCAACAGAATTCAAAGACCCAATGCAAAAATGGGCATCTAAGATGAATAGACACTTCTCAGGGGAAGAAATACAACTGGAAATAAATACATGAAAAGATGTTTCACGGCACTGGTCATTTGAGAAATGCAAATTAAAACAAAACTGAGATGCCACATCCTGCCCAGAATGAATAACTATCATAAAGAAATCAATTAATAACAAATGCTGAGGAGGCTGTGGAGAAAAAGGAAACCTCCACTGCTGTTAGGAATACAGACTGGTACAACCACTATAGAAATCAGCATGGAGACTTCTCAAAAAAACTAGGACTGGAAATCCTATTCAACACAACTATTACCCTTCTAGGTATTTTTCCAAAAGAATTGAAAACATCATACCAGAATGATATATGTGCACCCATGTTTATAACACACAATTTGTCATAGCAAAATCTTGAAAATAACAAAAATGCTCATCAACTCAGGAATGAATGAAAAATATGTGGCATTTTTATACAATGCAGTATTACTCATCTATAAAGACAAACTTGAGTGAGACCTTTATAGGTCAGTGGATGCAACTAAAGGCTATCCTCATAAGTGAAATATACCAAACCCACATGTGTAAATATTGTATTGTCTCCATAGTGTAAGAACATGAAAAAATAAATAAAATCTGAAAGATATAATAAATATAATAAAATAGAACAAAACTGAATATAAGGAGTAAACAATGAAGATGAAGAAAAGGACTAAAGATAGGAAAAAAAGGAATGGGAAAAATCATACCAGTGTATATACAGGATAGCTGAGTTGATTGCATACTAAGTTCCATTTTTTTGAAAATAGCAGTTACTGTTCAAAATTTTCATGTAGACTAACTCTATATAATATCTGCAATCTGAGCAACTACATCAAAGACATCGATGTGCAATACAAAAGTTATGGTTCATTACTTCTCATCTCGATCTTCTAAATGTGTACCATTTCTAATGTCTTATCAAGTAATATTATATTCTGTTTAAAATAAATTAAAAAATAAGAAAGTAAAAAAGTCAAGAAGAAAGGTTTAATGAAAGCAAATGTTATTCAATTATTTGTTCAACCTTGCAGACCTATATCTGCTAATCTGAGCAACATATTTGATGATAAAAATCTCTTCTTTTTTTTAATGGAGTGTGCTGGATGTCTATAATTTTGTTCAGATGACTGCAGAACCTGGAAAAGCTGTTGCTGCTATTGATGCATAACATACTGCTATTATTGGTCTTTTTATATAAATATAAATATATATATACATATATATATATATAATTTGAATTTTTGAAAACTTTAACTGTGCTGTCAACTTTGGAAAAAGTTATCCCAGTTTACCGTGTTGAGTTGGCATTGTACAGAAATTAACAGCCATATTGGTCAAGAAACGTTAAAACTTAATTTTTTTTCCCATTTGTACAGGGGTAACGCACTGTATTAAATATGTAAGGTCTTATCTACGT
>PVKA01048146.1:0-13953 GCA_004027165.1 Ctenomys sociabilis
GTGTGTGTGGATGGCAATGTTGTCTGTGTGTGCGCGTGTGTGAGTGAGTGAGGGAGAGAGAATAGGTGTGTGGACAGGCTCCCGGTGCCTCTGTCTGGCTGCTGAGGCTGAGATTCGAGCAAGCGGCTGGTGAAGCTGGTGGTGACTTCAAACCACACTTTTGTAGAACAATCACAAGAGAAATTTTTTGGGGGGAGGGAGGAGGAGAAGGCGGTTTTCTTCGTGCCCCCCCTTCTAACGCTGCTTTTCTCCTTCTCTTTCCCCCTCATCCCGTCTTCCCCTCCTCCCGTCCTCCCTCGCCCCGCATGCTCCCGGCTTGCCGTCTGCAGGATGAGTTCCACCCGTTCATCGAGGCGCTGCTGCCTCATGTCCGCGCCTTCTCCTACACCTGGTTCAACCTGCAGGCGCGAAAGCGCAAGTACTTCAAGAAGCACGAGAAGCGGATGTCGAAGGATGAGGAGCGGGCGGTGAAGGACGAGCTGCTGGGTGAGAAGCCTGAGATCAAGCAGAAGTGGGCATCCCGGCTGCTGGCCAAGCTGCGCAAAGACATCCGGCCCGAGTTCCGTGAGGACTTTGTGCTGACCATCACGGGCAAGAAGCCCCCATGCTGCGTGCTTTCCAACCCCGACCAGAAGGGCAAGATCCGGCGGATTGACTGCCTGCGCCAGGCCGACAAGGTGTGGCGGCTGGACCTGGTCATGGTGATTTTGTTTAAGGGGATCCCCCTGGAAAGTACTGATGGGGAGCGGCTCTACAAGTCGCCCCAGTGCTCGAACCCCGGCCTGTGTGTCCAGCCACATCACATTGGAGTCACAATCAAAGAACTGGATCTTTATCTGGCTTACTTTGTCCACACTCCGGGTAGGTTGCTCTCAGCTTTCTCCCCCCATTTGATTTTCCTTGCTGGCATTTGTTCTGTTTATTGTTCCTCTTATTGTAAAGGGTAACTCGCCACCGGCCTAGCTGCTACCGGCTGTCCTGCTAAGGCCTGCACCATACTCCTCACATTGAGTTTGAAGTGTGCCTTTTCTTTCTCCCCTTCTTCTGTCTCCCTCCACCCTCTCTGCTCACCTTCCTTGGCTTCATCGCCACGATAGCCCGCTCTGCACATCTCCATCTCTGGAGGACTCGTTGGTCCCAAAGGTGCTGCCTTGCTTAGAATGGGGCCAGGATGTCTCCACAATTATCTGTGATGGTGAGAGTTTGGGGCCAACAGCAAGATTCATCTTTGCTTTCCTCTGAAGTGACTCAGGAAGGATCAGAGAGCAGGTGCTGGCCTTCCTGAGGCTTCATCACAAGTCCCAGGAAAAGCCAGATTTGGCACCAGCCGGGTGGGCAGCAGTTCGGTGGAGAGAGGGGCATGCGAAATCCCCTCAGAGGAGACTGAACAAACAGAAAAGAGAAGAGGAGGCAGCCAGCCGTGGTGCAGGTTCTGGGGCCCAGATGCCCAGGCGGGAGCTGTGTTGGCTGGGGTTGGGATTTGGAAAGCATGAAAGTGATTTGATTTCATAGAGAGAGGGGAAACAAGCAGGAGATGCGTTGGGCTTCTGCTCCTCACCTTGGTTGGCAGAAGTAGCGAGACCCCAAGATGTTGTGGCCCAAGAGGGGTGCACAGACCAAACCAGTCTACTGGAGAGCAGGCCTTGAAGGAGCATTTGCTGTGAAAGAGGTCTTGAGCAAACAAAACCTTTAAAACCTCCTTTCCCTTTTGTCTTCCAAGTAGTTTTACTTTTCCACTCTGCTTTTCCAGCCTCACCCTGCATTTTGGGTTAGTCTGGCTTAGTTCTCCTCCCTTGGTCCTTTTTATTTTCCTCCTTTCTCCTTTCCCTTTTTATAATTTCTTTCTGCTTTTGTTTTCTTACAAATTGAAACAGAGATGGCTGGTTAATTTTTAGCCTCCACTCAGCTACGCCCAATTTACTGCCGCCTTTGAAACCTAAACGGGCAGCACTCTGTGATTAAGCAAGGCAGAAGTGTTTACATTATGCCCAACCAACTTGTAATGAGAGGGCTACCAAACCTTTCTGTGTGTGTGTGTGCGTGTGCGTGTGTGTGTGTGTGTGTGTGTGTTTCCCTTTCCACCATTCCAGTTTTCCCCCTCTCATTTTCCTTCTTCCTTCTTTATGCGAATGTGAGAGAATGTGGCTTCTTGTCAACTCTCACAAATGTTCTTTCCTGTGAGTGTGTCTCTGTGTCTTCCTTCCTGTCCATTCACAAAAAAGAAAAGTGACTCACAACTGCTGTGGTCACCCCCATGCCCCTTGGGGAAGTTGGGAATGATACAACTGGACCCAAAAATAAAATTGGGGGGGCAGTTGCTTTTGCAAATGTAATTTTTCTGTCTGTGAGCGAACACCATGGGTAGATGTTGGTGAGTTCTAGGGAGGAAAACGTGGCATTTGAGGTCTAGTCTATGTCCCTCGCCCCCCCCCTTTTGAGATAAGGTTTTGCTGTGCAATTCAGGTTGGCCTTTGAGTTTACTATATAGCTCAGGTTGGCTTTGAACTCACTGCAGTCCTTCTGCCTTAGCCCCTCAACTGCTGGGAGTACAGAAGTGCAGCACTGTGTCTGGCTTCTCATTCTAAGAGGTGGCTTTGGGGACAGTGGATATCGCCGCCAGGCCTTGCCTACCTCTGTAGATCTTTCTGGGCCTGCTCTGTCACCTCTCATACAAGGCCAGAGGCCACTCCTTCCCTCAGCTTATATACTTTTTTTCTTTTCATCTTTTTTCCCTTTTGAAAGAGACTAAGAGGGAAAAGTTATCCCTCAGCCTCTTGTCAGGAGGGTGTGCACTGGAGCTGTTGGAGGAGTCTAGGGACTGCAGGAGCCTAAAGCTTGCCAGGGTGTCCATCAGATAGCTTCCCACAAGGGATTCTGCACCTTCCGGTTTTGGAACTTGGAGTCCAGGAGCATCAGTGACAAAAATCAATACTTCCTCCTTGGCAGGCTTCCTCCTCCCTTTCTGTCTCAACCCTGTGGCTGAACGGCATCCCTGGTCTCTTACTTTAGGCCAAATTTTTACTGCTGCCAGTGTGTGTGATGAAGGGGACCATTTCCTGGCCAGCCTCCTGGGTCCTGGGCTGACCAGACAGGTGTCAGGGAAGCAGTGCCCCCAGCCCCCAGCTAATGAGATCACTTACCCAGGAATATGAGTGAATTCATACCCTGACTCATATAGCCAAAGCACCTCTGTCCTGGCTGAGGCCAATCTCTGTAATGCAAGGAGAGAACTCAGCAAATGTTTCTAGAACTCAGGCCTCAGATTCCATAGAGTGTCAGTGAGTGTAGGAATTTTCCTGCTGGGATTGCTGGAATTTGAGTGTGCCTTTCCAAAGAAAATGTGGGAGCATTGGGACAGCCCCGTGCTGGTCTCCCTAGACATTGGTAGAAGTTTTGCAATGGTGCCAGGCAGGCACAGTGTCCCCCAGAGCTGCCGGTTTGCTGGAAAATGTCTTCTCCTGGCTGAGCCATTCCACAGTACTGGCTCCTTGGCATGACCTTCTCTGAGCCCTGGCCCTCTGCATATCCCCAGCAGAGCTGCCACTTGCTTCTTCCTGGGATATAAGTGGGGCAGAGGCCAGGGCCGCTGGAACTCAGGCAAGAGCAGCTTTGGACCCTGACAAGATTCGTTTTTCCTCTTAAAGCTGGGCTGAAGAAGCCAGGCATAGTGGCACATACTGTAATGCCAGCATGCAGGGAGACTGAGGCAGGAGGATCATGAGCCTAGTGTGGGCAGTTTGGCAACTTATCATGGCTTTGTCTCAAAGTCAAAAGGGTTGAGGTAGGCCGGGCATGGTGGCGCATGCCTGTAATCCCAGCACTTGGGAGGCTGAGGCAGGAGGATTGTTGTGAGTTCAAGACCAGCTTGAGCTACAAAGTGAGCTGAAGGACAGCCTGAACTGCATAGTGAGACCCTGTCTCAAAAAGACATTAAAAAAAAAAAAAAGGGTTGAGGTATAGCTCAGTGCAGAGGCACTGGGCTTGATTCTTAGTATTGCAACAGACAGACAGAAGCAAAGAGAAACCCAGCAGCCTGGTCTGGGCTGAGCTGATGATGTTGGGCTTGATGATAAAGCCTGATCTCATGGTGAATGCGGGATATGGCTTTACTTCCAGCTGC
This sequence comes from Ctenomys sociabilis, assembly GCA_004027165.1. Taxonomy (NCBI): domain Eukaryota; kingdom Metazoa; phylum Chordata; class Mammalia; order Rodentia; family Ctenomyidae; genus Ctenomys; species Ctenomys sociabilis. The sequence continues at coordinate 4,121 of PVKA01048146.1, forward strand.
TACTGTCACTCACAGCCACCACGGACACTTGTTATGACTCAGATAAAGCTTTAAGAGATGACACAGTTTAGAGGAATGGAGGATGTATACACATGGCTTCGAGCACTCCACTCCCGGAATGCGGCATCCAAAAAGCCTGATCTGTCAGCCAGGAAGGAATCTCACCATGCATCTCCCTGTCTTTAGGAAGGAAAGCTGAGCTGGGCATGATGGTGCACACCTGTAATCCCAGCACTTGAAAGACTGGGGTAGGAGGATACCAGTGAGTTTGAGGCCAGCCTGGGCTACATAAGCCAATTAACTAAACGGCAGCTTGAACTATACAGTGAGACCCTGCCTCATATATAAAAAAAAAAAAGTCGAGGCAGGGCATAGTCAGAAAGTCCTGCTGCAGATAGGAGGATAGCCCTCTCCTGGTGCTGTCCTTCCATTCACAAGCAGTGTCCAGGGCAGGTGACCTGGCAGAGAGAGCAGGGAGTGAGAAGCAGAGGCCTCTGCTTATGTGAGCCTGAGTGGCCAAACAGGCCTGGAAGTGGCGCAAGATTATCCCTAGAGCTCTGCAGGCCTTCCCTGACCCCAGGCTCTGGGCCTGGGAAAGGCAGAAAACCCCAAAGCTAGTAAGATGTTTTGGGTGAATGGCTGGACAGAACTGTCTGTCCCCGTCAGCTCCCTCCTGTGAGGCTACCATGGAAACCTATCAAACCCAGGTATTGGGATGGTAGCTTCTTCCTTTACCCAAGCTCTTTAGAATGGGGAGCCCCTCATGCCTGCAGCCACCATCAAGCCAGGGCATTTCTATTCACCTGTCCCCCGCTTCCCCAGCACTAGGTTATCCAGAAGAAATCCAGGCAACGTAGGCTGTGCACTTCGGTAAAGATAAGAGACCTCGGAAAACTCAGCCAAACAGCATCAAATCTATGGAAAAAGCAACAATTTCCTTCTCTCCTTTGTTTCTCTTTCTCTTTCTCTTTCTCTTTCTCTTTCTCTTTCTCTTTCTCTTTCTCTTTCTCTTTCTCTTTCTCTTTCTCATTCATTCTCATTCTCTTTCCCTTTCTCCTTCCCTTTCCTTCTTTCCTTCCTTCCTTCCTTCCTTCCTTCCTTCCTTCCTTCCCTCCTTCCCTCCTTCCCTTCTTCCTTCCCTCCCTCCCTCCTTCCTCTTGTCCTTCCCTTTTCCCCTCCTCTCTTCCTCTTGCTTCCCTTCCTTCCACCTGCCTCCCTGTGAGATGAGGTTTCTCAATGTTGCTCAGGCTGGGCTCAAACTCCTGGGCACTGGTGACACTATTGTCTCGCTCTCCAGAGCACCTGTACCTGGATAACAATTTCTCTAGTAGCATAGGACACCCAGTTAAGATACTTTTTCCCTAAAAAAAGGTCACTGAACTTTGGGTTCAAGTGTGTCTGAATCATGATCTAGAAAAGGCTGTTGAGGCGCTGCAGTGGTTGGCCTATCTCAAGGTGGCGGGCATTGGTGCTGTGGCCACTGTCGTCATCCTTTTCCTGCTCAGGGTTGGTTTCTCTTCTGATGGTTTTCGTAGTTGCTGCTGCTGCAGGGGAGCTGCATCGCTTGTCCTGAGCATTCCCTGTCTGGGTCTGCAGGCTGCGCTGCCCTGAGCGTTGCAGTGTGCTTCCTTGAGTGCAGGTTTTCCAGTCCTGGAGTACCTGGACTTGGCCTTACCCACCTCAGGAAATGAGTTAGTGCCTAGGAGTTTGTCTAAGGAACCTTTTTCAAGTTTAGAGTTGCTCTTCCGGTTTCAGCCCTCTGTGCTCTGGCTGAGGTCTTTCTTGGCAGTGGGTGCTGTTTCTCAGGCCCCAGGCAGGGCTCTCGTGTGCATCCTTTCCCAGTGGTGGAGGGCGTCATTTGGCTGCGTCTGTCCTGACAAGACGGGTGATGCCAGTAAGGCCTCTCAAGACTGTGCTGGATGCCAGCCCCATCTGGTGTTTCTGGAGTGACACTGGTGTGCAAAAGAGGCCACAGGAGTGCAGCTACCCTTTCGAGGTTCCCCTCTATGGACCCTGTGCCATCATGCCCACCCTTTCCTTTTCCAAGGTCCAGAAATGCCACTGGCCTGTGTGTGTGTGTGTGTGAGGCAGCTCCATCTGGTGCCAGGGCAGGCAAAGACTGTAGAACCTAGGAGCCTAATTAATGGAATGGAAGTTGGTCTGACAGTTGTGGGTTATTGTTAAACTGATTAATGGAATGGACAGAATGCATGGATTCTTTTTTAATCCAATGCACAGTTCCCTTCAGAATGTTCTGGAAGCAATGCTGCTACTGTTCAAAGCTCAGCACCGGGGGCTGTGACAGTCTTGTGTCCCTGTAGCTTAGAGAATGGCTTGCAGGGTAGGGCCAGCCCAGAAGTAAAGTCTGGCAGGTAGCAGGCAGGCAGAAGACGCAGCTGCGACAGTGATGACTTGTCATCCTGTCGTCCTGTCCCCTTTACCTGTTGCTCTGGTTTCTGTCTTAAGCAGCAACCCAGGTGCAAGTTAATTTTTCTGTGACACAGTAGCCTTTCCATGGACGGTAACTCTTACTTGTCCCTTCTATCCCTGCCTCCTCTCCAGGCTCCTGTCACTTGTCTTCTGCCTCCCGCACGTGACATAGCTCCTAGTGTCCTTGCCATGTGGGTCACCACCTCCTGGACCCTCTGGTTTATCCTGGCACAAGGACTTCTTAAGCTGGCATGTGTAGAATTGAACACGGATGCTCTGAGCACAGCCAGATCTCAGCTGACCATGTGCACACCATCGTTTTCAGGGCCTTCCCATGTAACACGCAGGGCGCACGGCAGAAGGGAAGCATGGGACTTCTTATTCTCAGTTCCTAAGAACATGGCGACAGGGCGCTAAACCTGTGCTGGGCCTGTGCCGCTGCGGAGGTTGCAGTTCGTGAAGCCTGCCCAAGGCACCTGGGTTCCACCCTTCTGCATCTGTTAGTGAGATGGGGTGGTGTGGCAGGATGAGAAGGCTGAGGCCTGACTCTTTAGGAACCAGCCATTACCCCACATGGCTGCAGGGCTGCCCTGATTGGTCCTCAGACTCCCTTGTCCATTATGCTGCCCCCCCAGACAGTCCATGGCCCCTGCTGCTCACAGGCACTGGGGTCTTGGTGAAGCACTTGCTCTACTGGCCGAAGGGGAGGCTGTAGCATAAGGAGGAAAATGTCGCCCTTGTCTAGCCTGCGCTCTGGTGCACATAGTGAACCGGCCAGATCGGGCTGGGTGGCCAGCCCATAATTACGGCATGGTGACCAGCCGCACTCCTGGCCGGCCCAGAGGAAGTGGGGCACTGCAGCAGCAGGGCTGGGGTCCAGAAGCGCACAAGACTCCCAGACGGTTTGGTGTGTTTCCTGGCACAGCTAGAGGATGGAGAATTTCCTTTATCCAAGAAGAGCACATTTAGCGACCCTCCCCTAGGGGAGGCTTGGCCTCAGGCTCCTGGGCCTCTAAGAATAAGCTGGTCTTTCCTGGCCCTACCGGTTGTGGGAGGAGGCCTGATGATGACTTCTAGAAAGCTCCGGCCTGTGGGCAGGAACCTGCAGGAAGCATAGTGTAGGGAGACCAGGCTCCTGGGCATCCTGTGGGGCCTGGGAAGCTGGAGGTGAGTGGGTCTTGTCCACTCCAGTGTTGCAGAGACAGGGCCAGATGAGGAGAGGGCAAGAGGCAGTGAGGCCAGCTCCACGTTCTCACTCTGTTCTGGCATCCTGCACAGCTGGGCAGAAGGGACCAGTGCAGTGTCCCCCTTTCTGCTTGAGAAGGTGGCTACCTCCCCACCCCTCTTTCTTTTCGCCTGTCCGTCCTGCCCCCCCTGTCTCAGGAGCTGCCACGCTTCAGTTATTTTATCCTTCAGTGTCCGATTCAGAAGTCTTTTCAAAGGCCCCAGCCGTGTCAGTGCGGTGCTCACACAAAAGGCCTCTTTGATTTCTTGTTTGTTTTCATTTGCCAGCAGAGGGGGAGGGGGCAGGAGAGAAAAAGAGCTTCTGGGTTTTAAAATTTTTATTTGGGTTGCTTCATTCTCTGAGGAGTTGGCTCCCTGGAACTCCTTTCTTAGTTGGGGATGTGGAGGCAAGAAGCTTTCTGGGAGCAGTGGGGGTGGGGGACAGCAGGGGTGCCCCCAGAGTGGCACAAGGAGGTTTGTGATATAGCTGTTGATCGTGGCACAAATGTTGATCCGGCAGCTCTTCTATGTTGGACCTAAGGGTGGGTAGCTCAGGTTGGAGCCTGCAGCTGGGGTGGAGAAGAGCCTGGTACCCAGTGACTATCCCACTTGTATCTGCAGAGAACTTGTCCCAACTGTGGCCTGGAGTGGTTGTGAACTTTACTCTGCTGTTTTTCCCATTTGTGCCCCAGATTCTTCCCTGTCCTTCTCAGTCAGCTGCAAAGGATGGCGGGGGGTGGGGGTGGAGGGTGGGAGGGTATCTTTCTAGCTTACACCCTTTTTGGAGATTCTTGGAGCCTCGGATCTAGGCTGGTACCGAGCTTGGTGGCCCAGGTATGGAATCGGAGGAGCAGAGGGGTAAGAAGTCTCCCTAGCTAGCAGCAAGGCGTCACCCTGGAATGATGCCCGGAGGCCTCAGGCCTGTTCCCAGATAGAACCCCAGGCAGGCTGGCATTGCTGAGGTCCCTGGCTGAAGAGAGATGGAGGGCCACCCTTGCTGAAGGCCTGGGACAGCTGACACCCTGAGACCCATAAGGGTCACTCAGCCACACCAGTGAGATGCCCTGCTGGGTACAGGGACCAAGGCCTGATTGTCGGGACTCAGAGGAGAGTGGCAGAGACGGAGGCTTGGGCAGGTGGTCACGGGCATCAGCAACAGGGACGTGTGCCCACTGGGTGAGGGGGGGCTCTGCAGGGCCTGGTTGGCAGACGGGAGGAGGAGGCTGGGGGGCTGAGAGATAGATAAATATAGCTGATGGCATTTCTGATGATAGGTTTTTCTTGGCACTGAGGGCACCGTAGAAAACAGCACGACAAACGCCTGGCCCTGCAGGCCGCCGTCGCCATTTTAAGCATGTTTGAGCCGAAGGGTTGTTGGCATTAGAACAGGGCCCCAGAAGGCAGAGGGGCTGGGGTGGGGAGGCTTGGCTGGACTGGGTTTTACCCTCGGGTGTCTGGGTTCTTTACTTTGTCTATATGGGCACCCATACTGATTTAAGAAATATATTTTGGGGTTGTCCCTGGTAACCCTGTCTCCCAAATGACTGGTCCCCCCACCAGCTGCCATGGCCCATCACTTGGGGTATTTTGGCTCTTCTCCCCATTGTTGATGTCTCTGTGATGACAGGGCACACCAGTTCCATCCTAGGATCAGGTCCTCCATTTGTTATTGTTCGAGGGACGTGAACTAACTTAAATGGCACCCATCTGTCTGGGGTCCCAACCGTTTGTCCTCTGTTGCTGGTAGGAGGAGACTGTCTTTCTTCACTGAAGACCCCATGGCCGTAGCAGCAGGCTAATCCCTCCCTGTGTGTTAGCTTCCCAAATTTCTGTGTAGATTCTGGTGTTAAGGTCTGCTCCTGGATGGAAATGTGTGCACCCAGGTGACACCTACAGATCTCTGTGTGGAGGGAGAAATCAGCGAATCAGACCCAGGATCCAGGGTGGCTTCCTGGAAGGTGACCTGGCTGCCCTGCACCTTGATCCCCGCAAGGCGACCCTGCAAACACTTGAAAGGCAGTGAGGAGTCAGCTTGTTTTTGTCAGCTGACTGAGCCCTTTCAGCCTGCCAGGAGCTGACTTCCTCCTCACATCGGCCAGCCCGGCTGCCGGCCTGGTGACACAAGCAGGGCAGGTACTATTCTGTCCTTCGCACAGGGCAGAGCACCAGAGTGCAGCAGCGCCAAGAAGCTCGGATACTCGATGGGTTCTGGCAGAGGGGACTGGACCTTGGTTCTGCAGCCCAGCCACCCCAGCCTGAGGACCTCAAAACTCCTTGAATTTCACCTTGATTACAGGCCTTGGTGGGGTCTCCAGGAGAAAGCCTCATGGGTCTGAGTGGGAGCAATGCTATGTCTGTAGGCTCCATGGCTTTCCAGGAAGGCTGAAGCCCTGCTTCTGGCTCCGCTCAGGGACTCCACAGCTACCAAGTGGGGTAGAGAGAGAGAGAATGGTACTTTGCACTGTCTTCAACCTTCCCTTCAGCTCTCTGCCTTGAACCCAGAGAGGCATGAGCAGAGGCCAACCATGGGCTGGCTGTCTAGACTGACCGGCTTTCTGCTCCAGCTCAGCTTCTTACCACACCACCCAGCAGCAGGGACAGGCCCGCCCTGTGCCCTGTGCTCTATGGCCTGTGCCCTGTGCAACTGTAGCATGCAGGACGGTGAGGAGGCCCAGGCCAAGCAGGCTTGGCCGGATTTTGGGATCCCTGATCCTTGCTTCGCCATGCCTCTTTCTGAGGAGTCTGCTAGGAATCACAGTATAAAATAAAAGTGAATAATTATCCTAACTAAGTGAATGGCTGCTGCAAGTTTTACAATAATCTTTGATTTTTTTTTTTACCTTTTATGCTTCTTCCCATAGAGTCATCCTTTCCCTTTTTCTTTTTCCCCTTTTCTTGTCCCTTATTTCCTTTTTTTTTTTTCTCCAGTGCTAATGATCAAACCTATAACCTTGCCCATACGAGGCAAATACTCAACCACTGAGCTTCATGGCCTTAAAGCTGAAAATTCTGAAGTTGTGTATATAGAGGTTCTCCCAACATGCTCTGGGCTGTGTTGTGGAAGAGGCTGGCTCATGGTTGAAATTGTCCTCTGCCTTCATGGACAGGATAAGAAGGATCTCCCTTTCTCCACTCCCAGTGGCCTAGGGCAGGGTTTCCTTGCTGTGGCCCTGTGGATGCTCAGCCTAGGTGGTTCTATGTCCTGGAGGGCCAAGTGAGGTGTCAGAAGTGGCTAGCGGCGTCTCAGCCTCAGCCCACTAACTTCCAGTCACACCTGCTTTTCCAGTGTGACAACCAAGACAGCTTCCACATGTCTCCTGGTGTCTCAGCAGAGAACCTCAGGCCTGGAAGAATCGGAGACTCAGAAAAATCCCTCTACAGTGCATTCCCTCTTGTCTCTTCTCTGAGGTAGGGCCTCATTTACCTGCAGTGCATGGAGACTATGCTCAGAGCCCTGGCTGTTGCCCTGCATCTGGACTGCTTGACCTGGGTAGACGCAGGCAGGACTTGGGACCCCCCCTGGGCTCTGTTCTCCAGCAAAACGATGAGAAGCCAGCTTCCATTCTGCACTGAGTGCTCATTCTGCACTTGGCTGCTGGCCTGAGGCCCGGCTGGGACCAGGTCTACCCCTGGGCTGTCCCAGGCCTGTACAGGGAGCCGGGACCCAATAGGCTTCTCTAAGACCCCTGCAGCATGGGATGCAGAGACCAAAATGGTCACAGCCAGGTCTTAGCAGGACTCTCTTTACACAACATATTAGATTTTAAATTATAATAGTAAAACATACCCTGAAATTTAAATAATAGGAGAGTGTAGGAGACAGACGGCCTCTCCAAGTCACCCTCCATGTCTGTAAAAGCCTCTCTTGACAGATCCATGTCAGTTCTTTGCATTTTTTCATCAATTTATATATCAAGTAACTTTTAAATATAGAGATATCTATTTTAAGAGCAGACAGTATGTTTGGGCTAATTGGATTGGCTCTGTCATGTGCCACTGTGGTCTCAACTTTTCCCACCCCTGCGTGTATACTGGTGCCATGTCATCAAAGATGTGGAGCCAGTATCTCTGTCCTCTTTTCCCCTGAGGTGACAGTTTCAGCTGGTCCTCCCTGGGAGAGGCCTGAGTGGCTGAGCAGGTGTTGCGTCTGCCTTGGGCTGCTCCTGGGGTGCTATAGCCCTGAACCACGGTGGAGTCAGGGCTTTGGGACAGAGGCACCAACCTGCCCTGCAAGCCACACCACTTGCTACCAAAAAGAGTCCCTGCAGCTCTGCCCAGCTTGGCCCTGGGTGCCTGGCCTTTGGGGCCAGCTTCCCAGATTTTTCCTGGCAGGTGAGGGCACTGCCCTATGTGGGGTAGATCCTCTGCCAACTGGCCCTGCTTCCTGGAGGCTTCCATCATAAATGGGTGTGTTTGTGTGTGTGTGTGTGTGTGTGTGCACATGCATGCACGTGCATGCGTGTAGCCTCAGTCACGGATTTATTCCAGCACATCTTTGTTTTGAGCGAGATACAGCCGAGAGACAGAAGGAGAACATGTGAGTGTCCAAGGTTAAGACTAGGGAAATAACCTACAGAGGGCTTTACACCCGGTCTGTGTGGCCCAGTGAAGGCTGACTGCTAGCTAGAGAGATAGCTGGGAGTAGGGTGACACCTGGTGACTCTCCTGGGCTGGGTGCGGTCAAGCAGGGAGATCAAGGGATACCCCCCCACCTGGAGGCAAGCTGCAGGAGGCCTGTGAATGCAGCCCTCAGGGAGTGCGTCCTTATTATGGCTGCAGATTATGTCCCCATTAGTGCATAATTATTATATAATGGGCATTATTGCATAATGGCAGTTATATAACAGGTGGCCCAGAATACAGACAGGGGGTATAATAAGTGTATATCCTCTGGCTATAAATAGCCACCAGCCCCACACAGAATATGTGGTCACACGAGAGCCACCTTATAAATACCCACACTGGGCTATAAATTTTTGAGCAGTGACGTCAGTAGGCATAGTAGTTAGGGGGTGGTAGGAGGAACCTGCAGCCCCACCCGGTCACATGACATCATTGTTTCCTTAGTAACAGGAATGCTCCCCAGGGACCAAAGGAAGAGGCCCTTGAAGGGAGGAAGCACATGTGTAAAATGCTGAGGCAGGGGTTGGGTACTGAATCTAGGGCCGAACAGGGCAGGGTCTCGGGTGGAGTCCCATGAAAGCAGTGGTAAGACAGGCCATCTGCTGTTTCATGTCCCACCCAACCCACGACAGGCTACTGATCGAATTTCCTATCATCCATCCTACAGAGGGTCCTGTCCCCTTCCCCATGTACAGCATGTCATGCCCACCTCAGCCACGCATCAGGGAAAGAGGGTCACTGAGCCTTCTCACTGAAGTGGAGTTGAACACAACAGACCCACATTCTGCACCCTTGTCGTGTTCTCCCCAGGGTGTGGCCACTTCCCCCACCAGAGGTTTTAGGCCAGCATCAGCCTTAGTAACAGAAAAAATATGTGAGCAATTTGGCATAGGCTTCGGAGAGCCTCGTGGAAGTGATGGCTCAGGGAGATGGGGCCTGGGAGAGGAGACGGACAAGGGCAGTGTTGTGGGCTGAGGGGCAGTGGGGCGGGCTGTGGCCTCTTAGGTGCACAAAAGCTGGTCCCTGTGGGTGGTGAAGAGCTGCTCCTCATGGCACTGAGTAGGGAGGAGGTCTGCTTTGTTGGCAGGGGAGGCACTGAAGTTAGTTCTGAGCAAAAGATAGTGACCGACTCGTCCCAGTTTACCTGGGAGTCTCCCGACTGTAGTACTGAAAGTCCCTTATGTTGTTCTGGACAACCCTTAGTTGTTGGCCAACCAGGATGGTTGGTTACCCTGGAACAGCAGTTTTCAACCAGGGGTAATTGTGCCCTTTGGGGAACATTTTCCAGGGTCCCTAGATGCTCATCTGTCACAATTGGGGTTGGGTGCTGTTGGCATCTAGTAGGACATCTGTCTAGTGCATAGACAGTCCCCATGAATGGTCCCCTGGCCACAGACATGCAGCGGCATGGGACCCCCTTGCAGTGAGGGTAGGTGAGCTCCTCACTGTTCTCTTTGGGGCAGTCTGACAGCCCCCTCAGCACATCTCTTAAAGCTCTGTGCTCCACTAAGTGCAAGGTTCTGGGGCTGTGAGACCTTTCCTAGAGACCCTGGGGC
>PVKA01048147.1:0-13953 GCA_004027165.1 Ctenomys sociabilis
TCTTGTGTTGGTATATAAGTTTTGATCTACCTAGGTCTTAACCATCCAGCAGAAAAGTATAAAAATGAAGTATACATCGTGAGCCCATAATATTAAGCTGAGCTGTAAATGGATATGGTCGACAATTTCTTTGAATAACTCCCTATGGTTGCAGAATGCTGGACTGTGTTGGATTGTGGTGTCGAGTTCAAGTACCTAAGTTAGTTGAATGTCAATGGAGTGCCCACTTTTGACAGGTGTAGACAAAGGAAGGGTTGTAGAAAGAAAAAATCATGATGTGTGTGTATAGACAGTACAGTTGGGATAGATAAGGCTGTGCTTCTACATAATTCTCTGAGAGGCAAGATCTGCACTAATGGTGGTTCAACAGGATATTATGTCGGCTTTTAGTACTATGGTCATCCACTAGGTAAATAATTAGTGAATTTTTGATATAATTCAGGTATAAAAAAATAAGATAAGTAAGCAACTACAGTCTTTATTCACTGATAAGAGATATCTGCTGAAATAATATCTGTAAAATTAATGTCATGTAGGCACCTTGTACAATACGAAAACGTTATGAAACAGTTTGCAATGTATTTATTTATCGAATCTGTATGGTTAAGTTGTCTTGAAACTGTCTGATTGACATTTGTATTTTCATAAAATAAAAATAAATGAAAAAAAAAATCATTGTCTGAACGCTGACCAGATAGTTCAGCAGACTGAAACACATGTTTAGGCAGGTGCAGAAACCAGGGTTCAGTCCTCGGCATGCCATGCTGGTCCTGTCCCTGGGGCATGCTGAGATGACTATTGAGACTGGGCATGGTGGTGTATGCCCGTAATCCCAGTGTTTGGAAGGCTAAAAACAGGAGGATCACTAAATACATTTTAAATGTAAATTTAAAAATACATTTTTAAATACATTTAAATGTAAATTTAAAATGTACTAAATACATTTTAAAAAGTCATTATCTGGCCTCACAAAATGTTTGAAGCTCAACAGCTTCCCCAAGGAAAAGAGCCATAATTCTCTCCTAATTTACTTAATTTAGTTGATACATTTAATTTTCTTAGATTAATGGTTCTTTACCTGTAAGAATTACTGCATTATAGAAACCACTTCTCCAAATCTAGTTTTGCCTTAATCACATACAATGTTGTAGCATTTGGTTGTATTAGAAATTAGAAAATATTGCAAATGTTATCTAGACAATTTACTTACATTTCTATCCTTTCCTTAAGATTTTTCAAGAGCTGGAACTTTCAATTATTATTTTGTTTAAAAGATGTTTATTGGGCCATCTAAATAGCTAAGCAGATTAAAGTGCCTGCAAGCAGGCACAGGGCCCAGGATTTGATCCCAAGTCCTGCCATGCTGGCCCTGCCACTGGGGCATGCTGAGATGGCAATTAAGACTGGGCATAGTGGTGCGTATCTGTAATCCCAGGTCTTGGGAGGCTGTAAACAGGCAGATGACTACTATGAGTCCAATCTAGTAGTGAGACCTTGAGCACCCTGTAGACCCTTCCCTAAGATACAAAATTAAATTATATTTTAAAAAGTTATTTATCAAACATTTGTTACCCAATAGAGAGATGGTAGTAAACAAAATCAGACCAATCTCAGTCCTCAGTTCCTGATCTAATGTGTAAAGCATAAGCACAAGGTACTCACGTTACACAAATTTCAAGAGACCATAACAGTGAACATCACCTGTAACTACTTTGCCCATATTCTGACAAAAGGAAATCATTCCAAAGGAAGTTCTGATCCTTATTAATGATATTCAGAAAATAGTGTTTTATTATCCATGCAAAACTATTATACATATTCTTTTTTTGATTACTTTCTTTTGGGAATTTATTATCCAATGAAAAGATTGTTTGCTGAGCAAATAAATGAGGACTATAATTCAAGTGGCAACTCTTTGGACACAACATTATTTTGTGAAGCCCATTTCATGTTTCCCTGGGCTACCCTCACTTTCATTACTCAAGAAAACCAGAAAATGTTTTCAGGAACAGCAATAATAGGCTTTATCTGTTAATGTATCTATATAATCATTATGCTGAATCTATCTATACCCAGATCAGTGTTTGTAATTTCAAATAGAAAAGGTCCAAACCTAAGTACACACAAGAAAGACAAATTTCCCTTCAAGAGTACAAAGAGAAATTTTCTTTAGAAGTCACTAAAGAAGCAAGTAATTATGCAATCTTATGGATTACTTTTGTTAAACTAAGTAACATAGAATCACACCAGAGCCTCAAGCAAGATATTTCTTAAAGAAGACAATGTATAAACTATAAAGGCAGGTGACTTTCAAAGCCCTACCCTTTTAAGACTTTGTTATAAAAAACATAATTAACTCTTTTATTTATTTTTTTTTTCAGAATCAGGGATTGAACTCAGGCCCTTATGCTTGCCAGGGAAGCGCTTATTCCCCTGAGCCATCTTTCCAGCCCCCCATATTTAATTCTGACTTAATATATTGCCTTAAAATAATCACAGGCTTCATGTATTTCTATTATCAGTTTTAATATCCATATGGCATACCTAAGATTACTAGGGAAGAAAAATCTGCCAACTTATGAAAATCTTGCACTCTAGCTCTCAAAAGAAGTTGATATTTATTTTTCAAAAAGATGCTGAATCACCTTTATGAAGTAATTATTCCACCTAAAGAAATAATATGAATAAACTGCATGAAGTATGTCAGTGATAATTCATTTTCTCATAGTGAAATGTCAGACAAATAGCCATTATTTAACACAACATAGAAGATGTTTTTAAAAGTATGGAAATAACATCAAATGTATAAAAAAAATTTACTTGCTGAAAATGTATAACCTTTGGCCCCACCACATATCCAAATGCATCCATAACTTTAAAAAACAATCCCCTTATACCACTGAAATACAATAAGCTCTGAAGACCTTCATTTACCTAAAATTATGAGTCCAGAAGACTAAAGTGTTGACAAATGGTTCAAAACCAGAAAAATTATTATTTATATAAAACTGCAATAACAGCCACTTCAGATATGAAAGAAAAATTGGGATTAGACTTACTTTTCTACTAATAACTACATGATTGACTAAAACATATAAATCAAGTATCTTCAAACATTACAAAATGTATAAAGTACAGAATTGAATCCTTGAGAGAAACACATATATGTTCACCTAAGTTTATCTTGATCTACTTTCCAAAACAATAGCCAAAAAAAAGTGAAATAAAGACAAAGTACAAAATGAATTTCTCACTTGATAAATGAAGCAACCATCAAAATTCATTCCACCTGAGTTGACAGGATTTTGTGAAACAGGTGCTTGAATTTTAAAACCTTTGTTAAATATCGCCCCCAGAATCCTGAGTGACACTTTCTCTCAGATCCTTGGCCAAAGATAGGGCTGTGTGCATGTAAAACAAAATTCCACAATGTTTAGTAGACATGAGCTTTTAGAAAAGTGAGAGCTTGAATGGAGTTATTAAAAGATGAAAACCACTTGGATACATTGGTTGAGCCAAAACAAAGAGACTTCTCTGACTACCCAGAGCATTTATCGAAGGACCCAAAGAGTCTCCCATACAAGTAAAGACAATAACTTAGAATAAGTGTTATATCCTTGGACAGCGGTGGCAAAAGTATGACACATGTATGGCAGCAGGCGGTTCATTACTGAAAGCTCTAAAAGATTCACCATCACTAGCCTGGGATGAAAGGTAAAACAAACTTATCTCAAAGCTTAAAACCAAGGCTGCCTGAATCAAAACATTCCTCCCTTAATTAAATGGCCTATCTCCCTAAAAGTCAAGATTCTTCAAAACAAGACTCCTTCTAACATATTATCGATAATATCCAGCATGTAACAAAAAGTACTAGATTTGAAAAGTGATTGATAAGCAAAGAAAACAATCAAAGGTAAAAGAACTAGGATTACAGAGTACTAGAATTAGCAGACAAGGACTTTAAAACAACTACTAGAAATGTGCACAAAGATTTAAGGGGAAGTTATAAGTATCAATATACAGATGGAAAATTGAAATAAATAGGAACATGTTTTAAAAACCAAATAGGTTCCAAACTCCAGAGACTGATAAAGCAGCTAGGTCTCATTCCTGTGGTGGTTGATACACTGTGCAAACTTGCGATGTTGGAAGCTTGGCTGGATCAGCTTGGTGATTCTATGCCCTGGGCAAAGGGGGCCCTGCATAGGGCAGGGTAAGCCTGTCCTAGAGACACTCAGCATAGAAAGAGAATGAAAAGGGGATAAGGAAGGCTTTTGCAAGCCCCATTTGCTTGGAGGAGTCCCAAGCTTTACAGTGCCACTTCCTTGGAGGAGCTTGATCTTCACAATTAGCATGGAGGGAAGAGAGAGACTTGATAGATGCCACAGCTGCTGTTCCTTTTCTCCTTTTCATTGTTTTCTGCCACCATGAACTGCTGCCATCCGTACTGGAGCCAGCAAAATATGGGCTGAAACATCCACTAACTGTGAGCTACATAAATATTTTCCTTCCTGAATTTTAGGTGTTGGGTCTCCGCAATGAGAAAAAAAGTAACTGAGATGTAGCCCATGTTTGTTTGATGCAGCAATGTCATGCATAAATCATCCCCTAATCAATCCTTTACCTGTGGATTCCATGTCCTAGCTCCACCCAAACACCAACTGCAAGCCAGCTGTGCACTATTATTACCTTAGCAAAGTACAGAAGAGGCACTGACTAATCAACCAAGGGCATGGACGTGTCCAACACATGAGGGAAAATGATAAGACCTAAGGGCCAGCAGATCCAGGGAAGAACTGTGAACTCAGCAGCAGTGCTGTCCCCAAGAAAAATTCATCACTACTGTAAACTATAAAAATAGCATTGAGTTTTACATAAAAAGTGATTCCTTCATTACAGAGTAAAGTTATAAAAGAAACCCATGCCAGCACTCATGTTTCCAGACAGTATCAGTCAGGTGCCATTTTGGAAAAGGTTGTCTTCATGGATGAGCCACAAAACAGCTGCAGAACTCTACTTCAGGGGTTTCAGTGTTACCTTTCATAGACACTCAGAGAGAGACAATACTTGAGACACCTTGGAGAAGTACTAGCTAAACAGAGAACCTTTGAGAAGTTTAAGCTCAAAATAAAAAGAGCCTCCACCCTTCATAGTGAGAAACAAGGTCCAGAAAGAATGGCTTTCAGAGGCAGCTGAATCTGAAAGAGTCGATCCCACTAGAATCCGGCACTGTGACCACCATCAAGCAGAGACTAAAGGCTGGATTTACATCCCCATCTACCAACTGAGCAAGAACACGCCTTGGTTTTGGTCCCTGCCACAATCTGGGATGTAAGGATAGAAGGGCTTCTGAGGCTGCAGCTGGGGGCACCTTACAAAACCATAACCCATAAATTGGGAAGGAGAAAATCATGACCTGCTACATCCTAAGACTTCAGATCCTGGAAAGAAACTCAACATTAAAAAGGAAGAATATTTTCTTTACTTTGTTTTTTTTTTTTTTTCTTTTTCTCCCATTAGCTTCTTTTCAAGTTTATGGAGCTCCCCACTCCAATTTTATTTTTCCCTTTTCCCTTCTTTCTTATTTTTCTTTCTTCCTTTATTTTGTTATTTTTCTTTTTTCTTGTTCTATGCTAATTTTATTTAACATTACTATTCTTTTCATTCATCAATAGGATTCTTTGTCTTATTTTTCTCTCTTTTTTCTCATCTTCCACTGATTAATTTTTCAGTTTCTCTTTTTTCATTCCCTGGTTTCCCATTACCTTTATCTCTACTTGTATAGCATTAAGTTTAGGGAGTTTTCAATCGCTAAATTTATACTATTATTGTTGAAAATAAAGTCTATTGTTAGTGAAGGTAAGGGTTTTACATTTAGTAGATATATGTAGTATGTCAATATTTGATTGTGTTAGTGTTTGTACTATAACTTAACATGTTTATGGTTACTAGTGGTACGTGGTTGGTTCTTGGTTATGGTGATATCCAGTTTGTCTTTGACACTGTTATGGTTGCTGCTTTTATTGCTGTTGCCATGGTGGCATAGCTGCTCCTAACAGCTGGTTTCTCTGTATAACAATATCTAAATCGCATTTGTGTAAGTAACACTGTGGCCCATTTCCAGAGAATTGGATGCGAGGTCAAATACAACACAGCCTCCCCTCTCAAATAAATTAAAGCAAAGGCCTATGGATGGCCATGCTTTGAGGGCATCATCAAAGAGCAGACATGAATTGAAGAGGTCTCTATACAAGGAATAAAGTCTCCCACTAATATCGACCTGCAAATCTCAGCTCAAAAACAAAACACACTACCATAAAATACAAACATGATAATAAAAGGAAACAAAGTGCGTCTAAAAACTAACACTACCTTCAAAACTGACCTTTGGAGCACTAAATAGGATGAAACAAAAATCTGTGGCTGAATAATAATAATCTTTTGTTATCCTTATTTAAAAGGATTACAAAATATTTTAATGGGAGAAAAAGAAAAAAAAAAAAAAAAACAGAGTAAAGAAAATATTCTTCCTTTTGAATGTTGAGTTTCTTTCCAGGATCTGAAGTCTTAGGATGTAGCAGGTCATCAATAGGTTGCTCACTGAGCTCAAAGAAGACTAAATTTTGAAAGTATGGGCAGGAGAAGTGACCACTGTGACGGCAGCATATCAGAAATGGAAGAGAGGTCTGATGTCCATGACCAGTTATTGAGAGATAACTTAACAGTAACAACACAACATAAAATATAAATCCAATAGCTGCTATATGGCATAAAGAAGACTAAGCTGAGATTAAGTAGACAAATGAAAAATCAGAAGACAGCACACAAGGCAATGAAAAATCTGTTTACAAAAGGAATATCAGAAAATTTTCCAAACATGGGTAAAAATTTTAACATACAGGTAAGTGAGCCACAGAGAACCTAAGTAGACACAATCAGGGGTAGAACCTCCCCATAACACAATATAGTCAGAACCCCAGAAGTCTAATGTTAGAACAGAATCTTAAGAACATAGTAAAATGAAATCTGAAGGATACAATAGATACTGGGAAAAGGGAATGAACTTATTCAAAAAGAAAGAGTTACTGAGTTGAGGTGAACAGGAGAGGGAGTGGGGTAAAGAGATTTATTTGTGTCTGTAAGCAGGATGATGCGGACAACTGTACTGAGCATTTCTGCTTGTCTACGGAAAGGAGCAGTTAATGCTTAATTTGTTTCATCTCCTTTTTTTCAACTGTTTGTACTTTTTCTCTCCTTAATTTCTTATACATTTTGTTCTCTTTTTTTTTTACCATTTTGCATGCACATATCTGGTAATATGAATAACTAGTTGTAAGACAACACTGTGTATTACAACAAATATTGTGAAATTCGTGTTACTTTTGTAAGTGAAATTCTTTATCACTTGTGATTTTTTTATGTTTTAATTCTAAGCGTTATGCTCTTTAAAATGAAAAAAAAAAAAAAACAGAATAAAGCAGCAAATCATTTGTAAAGTTAAACATATTAGAATTGAAATAGATTTCTCAACACAAACCCTAAATTCCAGGATAGCTTGGAGAGAAGTGTTTTAGGTCCTAAAACAAAACAACTTCAAACCCAGACAGATATATTCTGCAAAAACTACTTCCATAATTGAAGGAGAAATAAAACATTTTCATGAAAAGGACACCTATATAAATTCATGATGTCCAAACCAGCACTCAAAAAATTCTGAAGGATATTTCTAAAGACAATAAAGCTAACAGTAGCAAAAGGTCCAATGCTATGAATATACACACAAAAAAGGTGAGCACCTAAGTAGAAGGAGAAATAGGAAAATTATTAAAAGGACAAATAATGCAATTATAAAAATAAGTCAGTACTTTCATTAATAACTTAATGTGAATGTTCTCAGTTCCTAAATCAAAAAATAAAGATTGCAAAATTGAACAAAAAATCAAACTACAATAGTTTACTTTATACAGGAAATACATTTAATCCAAAAATAAATTCTGAAGCTAAAAATAAAGATAGAAAACAATATTTCACTCAATAGGGACCCAAAACAAGCAGAAGTATGTATCCTATTTTCAGGCAAAGTGATTTGAAGCCCAAACTGATCATAATAGGCAAAGCATCTCACTACATATTGGTTAAAAGAACATTTGAAAAGGAGGAGAGGAAAATGATGACCATGAATGCACCAAAAACTGACACATCCAGCTTCATAAATAAACATTACTAGACAGAAAAGGTCATAAAAGCATCCACACAGTTATAAAAGGGGGCTGCAATACCCCACAGTCACAAACAGAAAGATCAACTAGACCAAAAGCTCAACAAATAAATATCAGAATTTAACAATACCTTAATAGATATCTACACACTCCTCTACCCAACAATGTACATGCTTTATAGAAGCAAATGGAATTATCTACAAAATAAACATACTAGCCAACAAAGTATACTTATGTAAATGCAAAATTATCCCATGCACATTATCCTAGCAAAATGAAACTAGAAATCAATACAAAAAAAAAACACAGAAACTTTACTAATGAATAGAAATTAAACAATATAATAATTATTAAGTGATCAATGGATCATAGAAGAAATCAAGAAAAACTGAGACAGTTTCTAGGATCAAATAATACCACTATAACAGTTATGGAACAAAATAAAGCTATCCTGAGAGAGAAGTTTATAGCTATCAATGCCCACATGAGGAAAACAAAGCAAGCCCAGATAAGTAACCTAACAATTCACCTTCAGAATCCTAGAAAATTAGGAATGATTCATCCAAAACTAACACAAGGAATAATATTAGAAATATTTAATCAAAATTAATGAAGTTGAGACTGAAAAATCAGTGCTAAGAATCAATGAATAAAAGAGGTGGTTCATTAAATAAACAAAACAGACAAACCATTAGCCAATGTTACAAAATAAATAAGTAAACAGAAAGACCCAAGTCAATGCAACAAGAAACGAAAAACACAAATCACAACAGATACTGACAAGCTCTGGAAGGTAATTATCCGCTATGTTGAAATCTTATACTTCAAAAAACTGAAAAATTGACAGAAGCATATAATTTTAACAAGATGTAAAACCACTGAATAACTCAATAACAGGCAATGAAATCAAATGATTAATAAAAAACTATTCAGGGCTGGTGAGATAACACAGTGGTCTAAAGCTCCTGCTTAGGCAAGCATGCAGGGACATGAGGAAATTTACATAAATATCAGAATTTAACAATATCTTAATCAATCCCCAGCACCACATGCTATGCCAGTCCCACCCTGAGGGTGGCCTGAGCAGGACACAAAACAAATAAACAAGCAATCCAACTAAGAACAGGTTCTGATGGATTCACTGTTGAATTCTATAAGAACCTTAGGGAAAATCTAATGATAATACTACTCAAACTCTTTAAAGAAAAAAAAAAGGGAAGAAATACTCCAAGAGTCATTTCTAGAAGCTAGTATTACTCTGATTCCAAAACTCAACAGGATTCCAAATTATAAACAAAAAAACTACAGTCCAATCTCTTTAATGTTCATAGATGCAAAATACCAAGATATTGGAGAACACAGTGCAGCAAATCATTATAAAGATTATGTATTATGAGCAAGTAAGCTTCATTCCATGGCTGTTTTATAGAGTATGCAACTCAATAAATGTAATACATTGCATAAAGAAAAGCAAGTGAAAATTTCACTTGAACATCACAATAGATTCAGAAAAAGGCCTGTGTCAAAATCCAATATCCATTCATGCTAAAAATCATGGAGAAAATAACAATAGAAGGGATTTATACAATCTGGTAAAAACCATTTATGATAAACCAATGAACAACATCATATTAAATGTGTAAAAGCTGAACACTTTTTCTCTAAAATCAAAACAAGAAAACGATGTTGAGTAGTAACAATATTTTACAGTTCTCAAAATATTGGAACAACTAATCAGGCAAGAGAAAGAAATAGGAATACATATAGGAGATGTTAAATTACCATTATTTCCATATGATATGAGTCACTACTTAGAAGGTCCAAAGATTTCAACAAAAGACTTGTGGAATTAATAGTGAGCAACGTGGTAAGATATATAATCTACACAAAAAAATCAATAGCATTCCTATACACCAATAATGAACCTATTTTTAAAAACTAGCAAAACAGTTCCATTCACAATTGTACCATGAAAATTTAAATACTTAGGAATTAACTGAACCAAGAAAGTAAAAGACCTCTACAATTAAAATTATAGTGCGCTGGTGAAGGAGATTGAAGAGGACATGATAAAACGGAAAGATAGCCTCCAGTTCCAAGACAGGCAGAACCAACATACTCAAAGAGGTCATCCTTCTAAAACTGGTATATAGATTTAATGCAGTCTCAGTCAAAATATCATTTCAACAGCATTCCTTATAGAACTAGACAGAGCAATCTTAAAATTCATGTGAAAGAACAAGAAAACTAGCACATGCCTGTAAGCCCACTGCTTGGGAAGTTGAAACAGGAGGATTGTTTTGAGTCCAAGCTGCATAGCAAAATGCTTTATCAAATAAATAAATGATTTTTAGAAATTTTTTCAGAAAAAACAAGTGACCCAGAATAGTTAAAGCAATCCTGGATAACAAGAGCAAAGCAGAAGGCATCATAATCCTGGATCTCAACTTGTATCAAAAGTTGTGATGATTAAAAACAGCATGGTATCGGCACAATAACTGGCATATGATTCAGTGGAACAGACCAAAACAACTTCAGGTGCATTCAGTTACCTACTATTTGACAGCAGCACCAAAAGCATTCATGGGAGGAAAGATAGCATGCTTAACAAATCATCCTGGGAAAACTGGTTGTCCACTGCAGATGACTGAATATGTATCTCATCATGTTCTAATATAAAATCAAAATGGATCAAAGATTTAAACACTAAAGCAGAAATATTTAATCTGCTGGTAGATGATATAGGTAAAACTCTTTAAGACATAGATGTACACATGGACTCTCTAAACGGCACAAGAATCAACAAAGGGAATCATTTCAAACTATAAAGCTTATGAACAGCAAAGAAAACAACCAACAGACTGAAGAATCAATCTATAGAATGGGAAAACTTTTTGAAAGATATTCCTTAGAGGAAGATGATCTAGAATATATTAAAAAATCAAAGAAATTGGGCTGTGCAAATTAAAAGGCTCAGTCAAAAAATAAGCAACTGAGAGCAGGGAGATAACTCAGAAATCTAAAGCACCTGCTTAGGCAAGCTTAGGCAAATGCAGGTATGGCAGTTTGATCCCTGGCACCACCTGTCACACCAGCCCCATGCCATACCAACCCCACACCTGTGGAGGACTGAGCTGGCCACACACACACATACACACACACACACACACACACACACACAAAGATGGGCAACTGAGATAAACAGACACAACACAGAAGACATACAAATTGCCAGATATATATAAAAATGTTCAACATTAGACAAATGTAAATTAAAACAACATTCAGATTTCATCTCACTTCAGAAACAATGACGAACACCAAGAAATCAAATAATAACAAATGCTGGCAAGAATGCAA
The DNA here is from genome assembly GCA_004027165.1 of Ctenomys sociabilis. Taxonomy (NCBI): domain Eukaryota; kingdom Metazoa; phylum Chordata; class Mammalia; order Rodentia; family Ctenomyidae; genus Ctenomys; species Ctenomys sociabilis. The sequence goes on from PVKA01048147.1 coordinate 11,580, forward strand.
GAAGAGGTAATAATTCTACATTGTAAGTAGGAATGAAAACTAGTACAGCCACTATGGAAATTAGTACTAAATTCCTCAAAAACCAAAACTAGAAGTTCCACTTGACCAGGTACAATCCTTCTAGATATCTTCCCAAATGAGTTAAAGACATCTTATTACAGTGATACATACATACCCATGTTCACAATAGCTAGATTGTGCAAGTGACCTACTCACCCATCGACATATGAATGAAGAAAATGTGGTATTTATACACAGTGGATTACCAATCTGCCATAAGGAAGATAAATTTGTGTCATTTGTGGGAATAAGGATGCACCTTGAGACCATAATGTTAAGTGAAACAACCATAAATATTGCATGGCTTCTCTTATATGAGAAACCTAAAACATAAGTATAAAGAACAAATTAAAAGATTGACAACAGGAAATGGAATAAATGCCAAATAAATTCGAAAGCTAAACAGTAGAAATAGGTCCAGGGAGATAGCTCAGCAGCATAAATGCCTGCCTAGCAAGTACAAGGTCCTGAGTTTGATCCCCTTCTTTACCAAAAAAGAAAAGAAGGAAGGAAGGAAAGAAGGAAGGAAGGAAGGGAGGGAGGGGGGAGGGAGTGAGGGAGGGAGGGAGGGAGAGAGTCAGGGAGGGAGGGAAGGAAAGAGCGGAAGAAAGGAATGCAAGGAGGGAGGGAGGCAAAGAGAAAAAAAAGAACAATTATCCTATTTGCAGAGAAAAAACAATTTTTTAAATGACAAGAAAAATATTCACATAGTCTAACATAAATATAAAAGGTATCTCTGAGGAAGAGAAGAGAATGGGGTAAAAAGTCATTTAAAGAAACTAAGCTTAGAAAATATCACAAATCTGTTGAAAAGAAATTAATCTACAGATATCAACCTTTAAACACAATAATATGAAAAAGAATCACATTTAATATATCATAGCTAAACTACTGGAAACCAAAATTAAAGGTAAAAATCTTCACAAGTCACAGAAATATGACACATTGTCATAAAAGAAGAGTGATAATAATGACAGTTACATTTCATCAAACACAATTGGAAGGAAATAAAAGAAAAAAGTTAAAAGTTTAACGTCCTTAAAGTACTAAAAAATGTTAATCAACATGCCTGAGACCCATGTTTGATTGTTAGAGCCATAAGGAAAAATCAAGTTGATTCATACTTTCAGATCTAGAAAATACATTCCAAAAAAAGGCTAATAAACCATTTCCAAATAAACAAAACCTAAAAAATTTTTTCTCACTTGTTTACTTACCATGGTAAAATATACACAAAATAAAACTTTCTATTTTATCCGTGTGTAGGTCTCTAGTAACAGGCCACTAAATATATTCACAACCATGTGTCTTGTACAACCATCACAACCATGCATTTGCAGAGCCCTTCCCTCTTTTTAACTAAAACTCTACACCAAACAAGCACTAACTTATACCTTCTCCTTGCTACTATCTACTCCTATGGATTTGACTACTACTTCATATAACTAAAATATGCAGCATTTTTCTTTCTCTGACTGGTATTTTTCACTTAGCAGAATGTTCTCAAATTTCATCCATGTTTAGCATGAGTCAGAATTTCTCTCTCCCAAAGAATAAATAATATGCATTGTATATTTACACCATATTTTGTGTATCTACCTCTAGCCAAGAGTGAATAATATTGTTATGAATACACACAAATCTATCCTCTGAATTTCTACTGTTCTTTCTGTTACATTTTGATCATGTGGTTTTTAGATTTCAGTCTATTAATATAGTGTGTTACATTTATAGATTTTCGATTATTGAACCATCCTTGCATCCCTGGGATGAATCCTACCTGGTCATGGTGTATGATCTTCTTGATGATTTGCTGTATTCTATTTGCCAGGATTTTGTTGAGTACTTTTGCATCTATGTTCATAAGGGGGATTGGCCTGTAGTTCTCCTTTTTGGTTGTGTCTTTCCCTGGTTTTGGAATGACTATTATACATGCATCCAGAAATGATTTTGGGAGGACTTTTTCCTTTTCAACTTCATGGAAGAGTTTGTGGAGTGTGGGGATTATATCTTCTATAAATTTCTTGTACAATTCAGCTGTGAATCCACCAGGCCCTGGACTTTTCTTTGTCGGTAGGCTTTTTATTACGTTTCAAATTTCATTGGCTGTTATCGGCTTATTGAGAGTTGTAATATCTTCTTGATTCAGTTTTGGTAATTTGTACCTTTCGAGGAATCTGTCCATTTCTTCTGTGTCTTCTATTCTGTGAGCGTAAAGATTCTCGAAGTAACTATTGATAATCTTCTGAATTTCCAGTGGGTCTGTGGTGATTTCACCCTTTTCATTCCTTATCGCTTGTACTTGAATTTTCTT
>PVKA01048148.1:0-13954 GCA_004027165.1 Ctenomys sociabilis
AAGTCTTTGCCTATACTGATGTCTTCAAGAGTTTTACCTATTCTGTTTTCCAGCAGATTCAGTGTTTCTGCTTTAATATTTAGATCTTTGATCTGTTTCAATTTTAGTTTAGTGCATGATGAAAGATAATGGTCTAGTTTTAATCTCTGGCATGTGGAAAGCCAGTTTTTCCCAGCACCTATGTATGTATGTATTTATTGTCTTTTTAAGAAGGGTCTTCGTATGCAATTCAGGCTGTCCTTCGGCTCACTTTGTAGTCCAAAGCTAGTCTCTAACTTACAGTCCTCTTTTAGCAGTCCTCTTGTATCAGCCTCCTGAGTGCTGGAATTACCGGACTGCACCACCACACCTGGCTTCCAGCATCATTTATTAAAGAGGCTATCTTTTTGCCAGTGAAGGTGTTTAGTTCCTTTGTTAAAAATAAGGTGGCTGAGGGTGTTTGGAGTTGTTTCTGCATCTTCTAATCTGTTCCATTGATCCTCTTGTCTGTTTTTTTTTTTTTTTTTTCTTTTTTGCTAGTAGCATGCTATTTTTTTTATTATAGTGGCTTTGTAGCACAATTTCGAGTCTGGGATTGTGATGCTCCCTGCCTTGCCTTTGTTGCATATTGAAAACTAGTTTTTCCAGCAATATCTATTTATTTAAATGTTATTTTGATTGGGTTTGCATTAAATCTGTATAATAATTTTGGATGTATAGCCATTTTAACAATAGCAGTTATTCTTACTTCAAGGAGTATCTTTCCATTATTTATTTATTGTAGGGGGCAGCATTTATTTTATTTTATTTTTGTGCTTTAAACAATTTATTTAACTGAAATGGACTTATATTTGTTTCTGAAGTGACTTCCTTTAATTTGATACATCTTTTCCCCATGATGATTTACAGGACATTCAAGCCAATATAAATATCTTATAAATATTTGATTATTTGGATATATACCTGCACAATACCTCAGCAATCTTTCAGCAAGAAAAACACTGGAGAGTATGGACTACACACAATTACTAGGTACAGTGAACATCTGCTGCAAATATTTCTGAGGTAAGAAGGCACCACATACCTATTCAACTAAGAAATCCACCCTTACAGTACAGGATGATTTTATTTTTACATGGGACCTAGAACACTTAAGCTGCCAATTAGGTACTAACTGGCAGAGCAACACCCCCAGTTTATGCCATGAATTCATAGGGAATAGGTTCCAGCAACTCAGGTTCTTTTCTATTGGTCCTTACACAGTGTGCTACTCTGGGAGGGGCAGGCTGGCACTTCAGTTGAATCCAGGTACCTTTCTCTTTGGCTTCCTTCTTTTTCTGATCATTTTCCTTGACACGTTTCAGGAAGCTATCATGACTTTTTGAGTGTTTAATATGCTCAATATGCGCATTAATCATCTTGGCAAGTATCTTGCCCTTAACTTGCTTGTTTACAACAATGCCAAGTTGTAAACTTGGGGTATCAAGTAGACTCTTCCCATTTTGCCATGGTAACATTTGTGAGGCATTCCTTTTTTGCACAGTACCCATTCCCTTGATGTCTACAATATCACCCTTTTTGTAGATTCGCATGTAAGTGGCCAAAGGAACAACCCCATGTTTTCTAAAAGGCCTGGAAAACATATACCGGGTTCCCCTCCTCTTGCTCTTTGTGTTAGTCATTTTGGCAAATTACTGGAAGATGGTGGTTCCAGCCGAAAGGCAGCATTTATTTTTATTTTTTTTAGCAGAACCAGGGATTGAACTCAGGACCCTGCACTTGCCAGGCAAGCGCTTATTCTACTGAGCCGTCTCCCAGGTTCCTCCATTTTTTGATATTGTCTTCAATCTCCTTTGCAGATGCTGTGGTTTTCAATTTAGAGGTTTTTTTTCTTCCTTCATTACAATGATTCTTAGATATTTAATGTTTTCAGATGCTATTGTAAAAGGAGTTGCTGTTTCCTTAATTTCTCTCTCAGTGAGTTTGTTATCTGTGTATAGAAATCTCTCTGATTTTTTTTTGTATTTTAGGGAGGGGTCTACAGGGTGCTCAGAGTCTCACTACTAGATCAGACTCATAGTGATCTGCCTGTTTACAGCCTCCCAAGAACTAGGATTACAGGCATGCGCCACCATGTCCAGTCTAAATCTCACTGATTTTTGAGTGTTGCCTTTGCGTCCAGGTATGCTACCAAGATTGGTCATTAAATCTTTGGTGGTCTTTTGATTGAGACTTTTGGTATGTTCTATGTAGACTATCATATCATACACAAATAATGATAACTTTTACCTTTCCTATCCTTATTTCTTTCTTTTATCAATTGATTTGGCTAATGTTTCCAGAATTGTACTGCACAAGAGTGGACACTTTTGACCCTTTTTGTCTTGTTCCCAATTTTAAAATGAAATCTTTTTTTTTTTCCCAGTTAGTGTGATTTTGACTCTTGGTCTGTCTGTCATAGGTAGCTTTTATCATATTGAGATAAACACCAGCTATCCCAATTTTCTTTAGGGGTTTTTTTTTTTTTAATCGTAAATGGATGTTGGACTTTGCCATATGCTTTTTCTGTATCTTTTAAGGTGATCATTTGGTTTTTGCCCCTAGCTCTATTGATATGGTGTATTACATATATTGATTTGCATATATTAAACCATCCTTGCATTCCTGGGTCATGGTGTATAATTTTCTTGGTAATTTGCTGTATTCTGCTTGCCATTATCTTATTGAGGATTTTTCTATCTATGTTCATTAGGGAGATTGACCTGTAGTTCTCTTTTTTTAGTTGGATCTTTCTTTGGTTTTGGTATCAGGGTAATTAATTTGGGAGTATAGCTTCACTTCAAATTTCATTAGAGAGTTTGAGAAGTGGCAGGAGTGGACTTTAAACTTCTTGTAGAATTCAGCAGGTCCTGGGCTTTTCTTTATTGATAGGTTTTTGTTGTTGTTTTGAGGTAGGATCTGACTCTGCAGCTCAGGCTGGCCTTGAAGTTGAGGCAATCATCTTGTCTCAGCCTCCTGAGGACTATAGGTATGCACCACCACACCTGACTTGTTAGGTTTTTAATTACATCTTTAGTTTCACAGACTGATATTGGCTTATTTAGAATTTTTGTATTTTCTTCATTTAGCTTTTATAATTCATATGTATTTAGGAATGTATTTCTTCTGTGTTTTCCATCTTATTAGAACACATCTTGTTAGGTTCTTGAAGTAGGTATTGATCTTCTGGATTTCTGCAGGATCTGTTGTGATTTCACCCTTTTCATTCCTTACTGCATGGATTCTTCTTTCCTGTTTTGATAAGGTTTGTGTCTCGGTTACTATTCTCTCATTGCTGGAACAAAATACCTGACTCCCACAATGAAGGAAGGAAGGGTTTATGTCTCTTACAGTCAGTGGAGGTTTCAGCAGGTTCGAAGGCAGAGTGCCACATGGCACAGAAAGCAGTGGTTCATGGCAGTGGCAAAGAGCAAATGGGAAGAGTAGCAGCAAAATGGTAATGAAGGGCAAGTTTGTCTCCCTTAATTTGCATTTAGGCCATCAGCCCCAGGCGGGGTGCAGTACTCACACCCATAATCCCAGCAGCACTCACACCATAATCCAAGTGGATCATGAGTTAATAACAAACTCTAGAAGTTCACCCCATGACTGCATGAGGCTTTGGGGGGACAACTAGACACAAAGCATAACAATTGGATAAAGGTTTGTCAATTTATTTGTTTCAAAGATCCAACTCTGCAATTCATTGATTCTTTGTACTGTTTTTTTTTTTTTTTTTTTTTTTTTTGAGAACCATGGATTGAACTCAGGCTCTTGCGCTTGCCAGGGAAGTGCTTATTCCACTGAGCCATCTCCCCAGCCCCTATGTACTGTTTTCTTAATCTCTATTACATTAATTTCTGCTTTGATTTTTATAATTTACTCCCTTCTATGAACTTTGGACTTGAATTGTTCTTCTTTTTTTAGAAGCTGGATGTTCAACATTAGGTTGTTTATTTGAGCTCACTCTTTTTCCAATACAGGTATTCACTGCTATGAATTTCCCTCATAAGACTGCTTTCACTATGTTCTGTAAACTCTGGTACATTGCAGTGGAAATTTATTGTTTAATTGTAGAAACTGTCTAATTTCTTCTTTAATTTCATCTGCTGCCTATTGGTTAGTCTGGAGAGTATTTCATTTCCATGTGTTTATGAAGTTCTTGTGGTTTGTTTTGTCATCAATTTCCAGTTTTAGGGCCAGCCAAATATCTCAGCAGATTACAGCGTCTGTAAGAAGGGCATGGTGATGCAGGTGTGTGTCTGTAATCCCAGCTCTCAGGAGGCTGCAAACAGGTGGATCACTACAAGTCTGATCTAATAGTGAGACTCTGAACACCCTGTAGACTCTTCCCTAAAATACAAAAAAAAAAAAAAAAAAATCCTATTTCACTGCACAATGGTCTAATATTATGTATGGGATAATTCAATTCCTTTGTATTTTCTGAATCATGTTCTATGAGCTAGTGTATGGTCTGTTTTGGAGAATGTCCCATGTAGGGACATGTCCCACGCAGCTGAAAAAAATGTGTATTTGGGCGTTGTGTGGTAGAACACTCTGTAGACATCTACCAAGTACATTTGTTCAAAAGTTTGATCCAGTTCTCATATTTCATTGTTGTTTATCTAGTTGATTTGTCTATTTGTGATAGCAGGGTATTTGGGTCCCCTATTACAACTGTAGTAATGCTTATTTGGTTTTTCATGTCTGTTAATACTTGTTTTATATAATTGTGTGCACTGATATTTGGTGCATATATACTTATGATTATTATTTTTTCCTCTTGCATTGCTCCCTTTATAATGCTGTAGTGACTTTGTTTCTCTTAATCAGTCCTGATTTAAATCCACTTTGTCTGAAAAATGGATTTCTTCTGGATTCCTGTTGTGTGGAGCACTTTTTTCCATTCTTTGACTTTCAGTGTACAACTTCCATTTTTTTTTTTTTTTTTTAATTTTGTTTTGTTTCTTTTTTTGTTGGAAACAGGGATTGAACTCAGGCCCTTGTGCTTGCCAGGAAAGTGCTTATTCCACTGAGCGATCTCCCCAACCCCTAACTTTCTATTTTTAATTAAACGTGTTTCTTATATGTAGCATACTGTTGGATCTTGCTTCTTGATTCACTCTTCTAGTCTGTTTCTTCTTTCTTTCTTTTTTAAGACAGGGTCTTGGTATGTAGTTCAGGAAGGCCTTGAGCTCACTTTGCAGCCCAGGCTGGTCTCAAACTTTTACGATCCTCCTGACTCAGCCTTCCAAGTACTGGGTTTACAGGCATGTGCCGCCATGCTTAGCATTCTGTGTTTTTTTTTTTTTTTTTTTTTGATTGGTCAGTTGAGACCATTAACATTGATGGCATGGACTGGCAAGACAGCTCAGTGGACTGAGTGCCTGCTTAGGCAAGCGCAGGGATCCCTGACACCTCATGGCGTGCCAGCTCTGCCCTGGGCATGCTGAGTTGGGCCACCGAGACCAGGTGTGGTGGCACACACCTATGGTTCTAGCACTGGGGAGGTGGAAAACAGGAGGGATCACTACAAAGTCCAAGCTGTGTAGTGAGACCTTCTACCAAACACATTAAAAAAAAGTTGATGGTATAATTGATATGCATTGACTTATCCTTGTCATATTATTTTCCTGTTGTTGATTATTTTTTCCCCACTTCTGTTGAATTACTTGCCATGTCTGGTGGATTTCTTCTGTTGGGTTTTACCTATGTAGCTGTAAGTCCTTGTGATCCTTCAGAACAGTTTGGAGTACTGCTTTGGTGGTCACGAATTTCCCCAGGTGTTCTTTGTTATGAAAGTATCTTATTACTTTAACAATTTTGAAAGGTAGTTTTGTGGGGGTACAGCAATCTGGGTTGGAGGTTGTTTTCCTTTAGGGCTTGAAATACCTCACTACAAGCTCTTCTTGACTTCAGAGTTTGTGTTGGGAAGTCAGTTGTGATTCTGATGGGCTTTCCTTTACAGTAGATTTTTTTTTTTTCCTCTAACAGCTTTTTGTATTCTGATCTTGGGTTCAATTTTTGGAATCTTGACTACTACGTAGATTTCCTCTGATTATGGCTAATTGGAGTTCCAGGGAACTAAGTGTCAACTTAGTGTATTTCAAATTTCTTTTTCCCTGGTTGGGAAGTATACTGCCATAATGTCTGTGACCAGTTTTTTTTTTAATGTCATTTGTACTGTCACTTGCTCTTTCATAGACTCCAATTAATCTTATGTTATTCTCATAACAATGTTTTGTTTTTTTCTCATAACAATGTAAGAAGGTAACAATGGCCAACACATATGCACTGTGTTGACCACTGCTGCACTCTCATACTGTCCTGGAATTTTGTTTTTATTTATTTTTTTGTTTCTTTTGAATTAAAATTAAAAAATTTATGTTATTCTTTATGCTTCATCTAGAGACTGTTGGGTTGGTTTCTCTTGGTCCCTTGATATTTTTTTTAAAAAATCTTTCTTTTCATGATTGCTAACCACCATCCTGTCTTCTATATCTAATAGTTTGTCCCCACACTGGCTCATTCTGCTGCACATACTTTTTAATTTTATGTAATTTTTAATTTTAATTTTTTATTTTTGGAACTGGGGATTGAACTCAGGACCTTGAGCTTGCCAGGCAGGCATTTAGGCAGCTAATCTGTATCCCTAGCAACTTTCCTTTTTTAAAAAGAAAAAACTTCATTAAAAAAAAAAATATATATATATATATATATGTATATATATATATATATATACATATATATATGAGTGAGAACTTCCAGACTCACCGCACTAGAGAGACCTTTCCTATATATATATATGAGTGAGAACTTCCAGACTCACTGCACTAGAGAGACCTTTCCTATATATATATATGAGTGAGAACTTCCAGACTCACTGCACTAGAGAGACCTTTCCTATATATATATATATGAGTGAGAACTTCCAGACTCACCGCACTAGAGAGACCTTTCCTAGTGTTCTCCGGTCCTGCTTTGCCACCCCAGACCCAGCACAGCCTGCCCTGTGAGAACATCCACCACCCTTTTGGGAGCCCTGCAGATCTGCCAAAGCCTAGGCCCAGTGAGTGTGTGAGAGAGTTTCTGTGCTCTCCTGCCCTTCCCCCAAGCCCCTCCATACCCAGCCCAGGCCTGGCATACAGGCCTGGGGTGAAACTCTGCAGCTCAAGTCCTTGCACTGAGATTAGGGTCAAAACCACACACCTAATCCAGGAGCAGAGCATTTGTCAAGGGACACAACAGGGTCACCTCAAGGATAGCAACATGAAGGGGCTGAGCACAGCAGCCAGACCCAAGCCAGGCACAACTACATGAACTAGAACTTAGTATAACAATACCTGAATTTCATGAGTTTCTAAGGTTAGAACTGCACCAAAACTACACCAAAGGTCAGAGGTCAGAGCTATAAGACATGATAAAAACAAGGAGCCAGATGCAATCTCAGGCCTTGAGCCCACCAATGATAAGTGCAGAGGACACTAGCTCAGCTGAAATGAATGAATTAACAGAGTCAGAAGCAAAGAAACAACATCAGAAAGGTATAGAGGAATTCAGACCAGAATTAACGCCTGAAATAAAAATGAAATTTTTGAGTACATAGCATCAGAAGTAACGAATCAAATCCAGAAACATATGGGGAAAACCCAATGCCCACACAGAACAAGTGCAGAGAACACTATTCCAGCTGAAATGCATGAATTAACAGCATCGCAAGCAAAGAAACAACAGCAGAAAAGTAAAGAGGAACTCAGAGCAGAAATAATTTCGGAAATAAAAAAAGAAATCTTTGAAATCATAGCATCTGAAGTAAATATATGGAGGAAACCCAATTTGGAAAAAACTCTGCAGTAAAAGAATTAATAGCTACCCCTAAAGAAGACATTGACAAAAAACTAGAGGAGATTAGAAATATGACAGATTTCTTGAATGAGCAATGAAAGAAAGAAATAGATCACATGAAGCAGAATCAAAGAGATATAGAAGAACTTAAAATCTCAATCATGAGTCTACACAACCATCTGAGTGAAAGTGAAGACAGTTTCAGATCTTGAAGACGCTGGTGCAGCTAGTGAAAAGGTGAGTAAGGATCTCTTAAAAACAATGAGGATGCCGGGCATGGTGGCCCATGTCTGTAATCCCAACACTCGGGAGGCTGAGGCAGGAGGATTGTTGTGACTTTGAGACCAGACTGAACTACAAAGTGAGCTTAAGACCAGCCTGAACTGCATAGTGAGACCCTGTCTCAAAAAGACAAAAAACAAAACAAAACAAAAAACAATGAGGATGCAGGAAAAAATAATCCATCACCTGCAAGATGATGTCAAGATGAACAATGTGAGATTAATAGGCATCAGTGAGAAAGAAAAAGTCAATACAAATGATACAAAAAAAAGAATACAGGCAGAAGTAATAGCAGAAAACTACCCAAATATGAGGAAACAATCTAACATTCAAGTAACCGAAGCATACAGAATGCCAAATAACTTCAACACAACTGAAAACACACCGAGACATATAATAGTCAAGATTCCAGAAATCCAACACAAGAACAATATACTGAAAGCTGCCAGACAAAAGAAGAAGATCACATTCAAAGGAAAACTCATCAGAATTACACCTGACTTTTCTTCACAAACCATGAAGGCAAAGAGAACATGGAGCGGAGTACTTCAAGTCTTCCATGAAAACAAATTCCAGCCCAGATTACTATACCCTGCAAAACTCTCTTTCAAGTTTGATGGATAAATGAAATACTTCCATGACAAAGAACTAAAGAATTTCATGATGACAAAGCCATCCCTACACAGGCTACTGAAAGATGTTCTAGAGAAGGACCACAATGACCAGAAATCCACAAATGAGAACAGAAACAACCCACTAAATAGGGCAAACAATTAAACACAGGACATAAAGAAGTAAACAATAGCAGGTAAATAACATGTCAATCATAAGTCAACACATTTCAATTATAGCCATCAATGTAAATGGACTCAATTCACCAATTAAGTGAAATAGACTGGCACAGTGGATTAGGAAACAAAACGCAACAATATGCTGTATACAAGAAACACATTTAACTCAAAAAGACATTCATAGCTTTAAGTCAAAGGATGGAAAACAATACTTCATGCCCCAGCACTTCAGAAAAAAGCAGGGATAGCAATCTTGTTCTCAGACGGTCTCAACTTCAGACCAAGAATGATCAAACAAAATAAAGAAGGCCACTATATATTGGTTACGGGAAGAATTCAACAGGAAGAGATAACACTCATAAATATGTATGCATCAAACACGGAAACACCCAACTATGTAAAACAAATCTTAATAGACATGAAAAATCTAATACCACAATCTAAACAGGAGACCTAAATACTCCCTTATCCCACAAAGACAGGTCAGCTAGACAAAAAATTAGCAAAGCAGTAGTGGAACTGAACCAGAGCCTGGAACAAATGGACTTGGTGGACATATACAGAGTGTTCCATTCAACCACAGCTGATTACACATTTTTTTTCAGCTGCACATGGGTCATTCTCTAAAATAGGCTACATAAGTATATGCAAGAAAACAGAAATTATCCCATGCATATTATCTGACCACAGTGTAATGAAACTGGAACTAAATGACAAAACAAACCAGAAAAAGCCCCTTAGTACATGGAAATTAAACAACACCCTACTCAGCAATCAATGAGTTACAGATAAAATTAAACAAGAGATTCAACAGTATCTACAATTCAATGAAAATTCAACCACTTATAGGAATTTATGGGATATGATGAAAGCAGTTCTCTGAGGGAAGTTCATAGCTATGAATTCACACATTAGGAAAACAGAACGGGAACAAATAAACACACAATGTTGCACCTCCAACATCTAGAAAAGGAAGAGCAAACCAAACCCAGAGCCCAAAGATGGGAAGAAATCGTAAAGATTGGAGCAGAAATTAATTCAATTGATATGAAGAAGTCAAAGAATCAATGAATCAAAAAGCTGGTTCTTTGAAAGACTAAATAAAATTGATAAGCCACTAGCTAACCTCATCAAAAGAGGAATGAAAAAATTCAAATACAGGCAATAAGGAATGAAAAGTGTATAATCACCACAGACCCAGTGGAAATTCAGAAGATTATCAGTAGCTACTTTGAGAATCTTTACACTCACAGAATAGAAGACACAGATGAAATAGACAGATTCCTACAAAGGTACAAATTACCAAAACTGAATCAGAAGATAGAACAACTCTCAATAAACGAATAACAGCCAATGAAATACGAAATATAATAAAAAGCCTGCCAACAAAGAAAAGTTCAGGTCCTGAAGGATTCACAGTTGAATTCTCCAAGAAATATACTGAAGACATAATCCCTACACTCCACACTCTTCAATGAAATTGAAAAGGAAAACAGAATGGGAACAAATAAACACACTAATGCGGCAAAACAATTCTTGGAGACAAGTATATACTGATACCCAAAACAGGGAAAGACACAACTAAAAAAGAGAACTACAGGCCAATCTCATTCATGAACATAGATGCAAAAATCCTCAATAAAATCCTAACAAACAGAATACAGCAAATCATCAAGAAGATCATATGCCATGATCAGGTAGGATTCATCCCAGGGATGCAAGGATGGTTCGATGTTTGCAAACTATAAATGTAATACACTATATCAATAGAGCAAAAACTAAAAGCCACATGATCCTCTCAATTGATGCAGAAAAGGCTTTTGACAAAGTCCAACATTCATTCATGTTGAAAATCCTTCAGAAAATTGGAACAGAAGGCCTCTACTTCAACTTGATAAAAGTCATTTATGACAACCCAATGGCTAATATAATTCTAAACGGAGAAAAACTGAAAGCTTTTACTCTCAGATCTGGTAAAGACAAGGATGTCCTCTATCACCCCTCCTATTCAATTTAGTTTTGAAATCATTAGCTACAGCCATAAGACAAGAGGAAAAGATAAGAGGAATAAGAATAGGCAAAGAATAAGTTAAATTGTTACTATTTGTAGATGACATGATACTTTACTTGAAAGACCCAAAAAACTCCACCAAGAAACTACTAGAATTGATACACAAATTCAATAGCATAGCAGGATACAAAGTCAATACTCAAAAGTCAATAGCATTTCTCTACACAGATAACAAACACACTGAGCGGAAAACTATAGAAACAATACCTTTTAGAATAGCACCGCAGAAAATGAAATATCTTGGACTTGATCTAACTAAAGAAGTTAAAGATCTTTTCATGGAAAATTACAGTACTCTGAAAAAAGAGATCATAAAGGATTTCAGAAAATGGAAAGATATACCCTGCTCCTGAATAGGAAGAACCAATATCGTGAAGATGGCCTTACTCCCAAAATTGTTGTACAGATTCAATGTAATCCCTATCAAACTATCAATAAAATACCTCCCAGACCTAGAGAAATCATTCTTACAATTTATTTGGAACCAGAAAAGACCTAGAATAGCAAAGGCAATCCTGGCCAACAAATACAAGACAGGAGGCATTACAATTCATGACTTGAAATTATACTACAAAGCTACTGTGACAAAATCAGCATGGTATTGGCAACAAAATAGACCTGAGGACCAATGGAATAGACTAGAAGATGCAGAGGCCTCTACAAATAGTCAACCACTTGATCTTCGACAGAGGGGCCAAACATGCTTACTGGAAGAAAGATAGCCTCTTTAACATATGGTGCTGGAAAAATTGGCTCTCCACATGTTGAAAAGTAAACTTGACCCAGATCTATGTACTAAGCTAAGGTTAAAATGGATTAAAGATCTTAACATTAATACAGAGATAATCTCCTGGAAGAGAAAGTAGGAGAAACTCTTGAAGACATAGGGGTAGGCAAAGAGTCCATGAACAAACATGGGAAACACTTGAAAGAATTAACAACTTGGACCACCTCTTACTGAGAAGTTTTTGCATGTTGAAAGAAATTACTAACAAAGTGAAAAGAAAATACACAAATTTTGAAAAAAATCCTAACTCATAAGCACTCAGGCCAAGTTCTGCTCTCTAGAATTTATAAAGAACTAAAAATTACCAGGGCCCCTAAATTTAAAGACCCAGTCCAGAAATGGGCATCTCAGATGAACACACACTTCTCAGAGGACGAAATTAAAGAAGTGAATAAATATATGAAAAAATGCCCCACATCACTAGCCATCTGTGAAATGCAAATTAAAACAGCACTGAGATACCATCTCACTGCAGAAAGAATGGCTATCATAAAAAAAATCAACCAACAACAAATGTTGGAGAGGTTATGGGGAAAAGGAAACCCTTCTCCACTGCTGTTGGGAAGGTAGACTGGTGCAACCATAATGGAAATCAGTATGGAGACTCCTCACAAAACTAGGACTGGAAATCCCATTCAAGCCAGCTATACCCCTATTGGGAATTTTCCCGGAGGTACTGAAAACATCATATCATATGGATATATGTTTATAGCAGCACAATTTGTGATAGCCAAATCTTGGAAACAACCAAGATTCCCATCACATGAGGAGTGGTTGAAAAAGATGTGCTATTTTTATACACCAATGAGCATTACTCAGCTGTAAAGAATGATAAACTTTGAAGCCTTCATATTTAAGTTGATGCCACTTGAAGATATAAGCAAAATAAACGCGACCCACATGTGCAAATATCATATAGTCTTACTAGCATAACTCAAAAGGAGAATTGCCAATAGGAATGTATAACACAAAAGGAAAGTGAGAACTTGAGGATTGGACAATGAGGAGAGGGCAAGGAGAAATGCTGAGAAACATGACAGAGGCAAGACCATTCACTTATACACACTAGATGGGTAAGACAATGATCCTGAGAAACATTAGGAGATTTTTGAAACTAGCAGTTAAGTGGTAGGATTCTCACCTTGACTAACTATATATGCTGATACCTGTGAACCAGGCAACTGCACTGAATTTAACAAAATGTAATAGAAGGGTCACACTCCAAATGCCTGCCATTCTGACCTTCTAAATATGTACTTCTTGTCATGACATACCAACTATTATTATACTGCCCTTTTTTAAAGGGTAATAAATGAAAAACAAGACAAAAAAATTAACAAGACAGTCCTGCTACAATGCTACTATGTTGTATATGGATGGATTTCTAAATATCTATATAAATATATGTAAGTGGTCATTCCTATTTAAAAATTTTTTTTTCTTCTTCATATTCTGTATGGACTTAGAATTTAGTATCTCAATACTTGGAAAATACAGGTTCCATGTTATGCCTATGATATCTGATATTTAGACAAATAGTGTGGGTAAACTGAACTGCATATGTTGCAGGGTAATAATAAGCTTCTCTTCTGGAGGGTTAACAACCTAAATTTGCAGATCAAAAATTGAAGAAAAAGAAAGGCTGCAAGATCAGCCAACATTTTGGCCCTAGCCTTTCAAGGTCAGTGAAGACTCAGGACACAGGACTACCAGTACTGTAGCATCATGTAACTCAGTAGTGCCCCAAATTTTCTGATCAAGGTTATTATGGAACCACAGAGGAAGGCGATCGATGATGTATAGTGTGCCTAAGGAGAGTCACATGGAGAGAAAACATTCTCTCAAGCTTCCACAGAGAGCAAATTGGTCAAGCAATGGCCATGACTTTTATCCACATGGCTGACACTGACAAGGGACCTACAAAGTGCGGTACACACCTGACTCACCTTATCTGATAAAAAAAGTTACCTTTGTTGTTATATAGGTCTTGTTTGAACTCGGTCTTAATCATCCATCAGAAAAGTATAAAAACCGGACTTACGTAACAAAGTCATATTAATATACTGAGCTGTGAATGGCTCAAGTCAACAACTTCTGTGGATAACCCACTTCTATTGTGGACTGCTGATTTGTGTTGGATTGTTTTATTTAATATATATA
>PVKA01048149.1:0-13951 GCA_004027165.1 Ctenomys sociabilis
ACCTTTTTCACAGACACTCCACTTTTTAATTGTTTATTAATTTTAATGAGATAGAAGTATCAATGATACAGTTTCAAAACAGTCTAGTAGGACAGCTACAATAATTAATGCATTGCAAATTGTGGGCTTTGTAGTAGTTATTCACAGTACAAGATACAGTCATGATCTCTTGTCTAACAATATTATTACAAAACTTGCTTCTCATTGAACTAAGAGAAAGTAACTGTATGTTTATCTTAATATATATATATTAATATATATATATATATAATATATTAATATATATATATATTACTACAAAATGGTCTTTTCTTGTCAGAAATGGTTCTTCCATTTTACAAACATTTACTTTAAAACTGATATAGTTGGACTGGCCAAATATCTCAGCGGATTAAAGTGACTACAAGTAGGTACAAGAGCTGTAGTTCAATCCTTGGGCAAGGTGGTGCAAACTTGCAATCCCAGCTCTTGTGAGGATGTAAGCAGGTGGATCACTTTGAGTCTGATCTATTAGTGAGAGTCTGAACACACTGTAGACACTTCCCTAAAATACAAAAAATGGGAGACAGAATATGGCAGTAATTGATGTGATATTAGAATCAGCACGCATGTAGAAGAATAAAATACAGGTACTTCAAGCACAGGTTTAGGATTAAACATTGCTGTCCTCAATGTACTTGCTTAGTTCACAGACATCTCATACACTGTTAGTCAGGGTTAGAATTCGACCACTTAACAGCTGTTTTTAAAAATCTGATGGAAATTCTTACCACCAATTTGATAGCCATCTTTTTATTATATAAATATATGCTGAAAATCACTCTTTCTAAATATCTAATATATTAGACATAAAATGGAACTCCTATTTTCAAACAAAAAAGGTTTCCCCTGCTATATTTCCAGTCTTTTCTTCTTTATCTCTGTTTATTGTTTAACCCTGAAGTTCTTGCTTTTCATTTAACTGTGTTTTACCTTTTAAATGTTGTCTTTTTTGAGTTCTTACACTGACACAATACGATGTTTAGACATGTGGGTATGGTTTATTTCACTTGTGAGTATAGTTTCAAGTTGTATCCATATGCGTACAAAGGCTTTGAGTTTGTTTTGCTTTATAGCTGAGTAAAACTCAATTTTGTACAAAAACACCATATATTTCATCCATTCCTCAGGTGATGGACAACTTGGTTGCTAACAAGACTTGGTCTTCACAAACTGTGCTGCTATAATGATAAGCCCAAATATGTCCTATGATATGATGCTTTCAGTACTTTTGGGAAAATTCCCAGAAATGGGATAGCTGTATTGAATGGGATTTCCAGTCAAGAATTTTTGAGGGGTCTCCACACTTATTTCCATAATGGTTCCACCAGTCTACATTCCCACCAGCAGTGAAAAGGATTCATTTACCCCACATCCACTACAACTTTTATTTTGGTTGATTTATTTATTATAGACACTTTTTTGGGGGGAGATGGTATCTTAGTGTTGTTTGAACTTGAATTTCACAGATGGTTAGTGATGTGGAGCATTTTTCATGTATTTATTTGCCTCTTGTATTTCTTCCTCTGAGAAGTGTGTGTTCATCTCAGATGCCCATTTGTGGGTTGGGTCTTTAAATTTGAGGGCCCTAATATAGCTTCTTTCTTTATATATTCTAGAGAGCAGACCTTTGTCTAAGTGCCTACTAGTTAGGATTTTTTCAAAATTTGTGTGTTGCGTTTTCACTTTGTTGGTAATATTTTTGATGTGCAGAAACTTCTCAATATGAGAAAGTTCCAGTTGTTAATTTTTTTCAAATATTTCCCATGAAATTTGATTTTTGTTTTTCAAATATTTGGTACACCTGTCTTTAAGATTTCCACCTAATTTCTTTTCAGATTTTGTGATTTTGCTTTACTGTTCAATTAATTAATGGATCTTTAAACCAATTTGTCTTTAGTTTAGTGCCTGGTGATAGACCTGGGACAAGTTTTAGGTTTTAGGTAGAGAGCCAGTTTTTCATGCACTATTTTTTAAAGGGGCTATCTTTCTTCCAGTAAGGATGTTTGGTCCCTTTGTTGAACATAAGGTGGCTGAGTGGACTTTGAACATCAATGAGTTTTGGATTTAACAAAAGCCTTTTCGGGGTCAATTGAGATGATCATGTGGATGTACATTTGGCTCCATCGATATAGTTTACTACAGTTATAGATATATGTATGTTGAACCATCCATGAATCCCTGAAATGAATGCTACCTGGTCATGGTGTGTAATCTTCGTATTCATGTGATGTACTCTATTTGCTAGGAATTTACTGAGGATTTTTGCATCTATGTTCATTGGGGATATTGGCCTGTAGTTCCCTCTTTTAATTGAATCTGTGATTTTGCTATCCATCGGGTGTTTTCTGTAATCCCATTCAAACCAGCTTAACCCCTACTGGGAATTTTCCCAAAGGAACAGAAAGTATTGTATCATAGTGCTATATGTATATGTATGTTTATAGCAACACAATTTGTGGTAGCCAAATCATGGAAAAAACCAAGATGACCACCACCTGAGGGATGGATGAAAAAGATGTGGCATTTTTATACAGCTATAAAGAGTGATAAACTTGAAGCATTTATATTTAAGTTGGTACCACGTAAAGATATACTCATAAGTGAAATGAACCAGACCCACATGCATAAATATCATGTAGTTTCCCTCATATAAGAACTCAAAAGAAGAAATAAAAATAGAAAGGTATAACACAACTGAAAAGAAAGAGAGAACTTAAGGATTAGACAATGAACAGAGGACAAGGAGAAAAGCTAGGAATCATATCAGGGGCAAAGCCATAATTTATATGCACAAAATGGGTAAGGCAATGATCCTGAGAATCCTTAGCAGGTTTTTGAAACTAGAAGTTAATTGGTAGGATTCTCACCCTGACTAACTATATATCTGATACCTGTAAACTAAGCAACTACACTGAATATAGCAATATGTAATAGTAGTGTCATGCTTGGAATGCCTGTCATTCTGGTCTTCTACATGTGTACTGCTTGTCATGACACACCAGTTGCTGCCATACAATCTCTCTAGTAAATGTTTTTTTTTTTAAAGAGTAATAAATGAAAACAAGGGAAATGAATGAAAATGACACAGGACCATCCTGCTACAATGCTGCATATGGGGTGTTGTTTGAAAATCGATTGAATCATGAATAATCTATAGCTGACTTTCTGTTAGTTGACATGACCTGTTTAGTAGGGACCAGAGGAATTTTCTGTGAGGATATAGTAAGACGAGGTGGCCGAGTAGTTATGGACTGCTGTAAGGATATATTTTGCTTCATTTTTAAGTACTTTGTTTTCTTGTCCTTTTCTAAATTTCCAAGTATACAAGCATTACTTTTATAAGACATGTAAGATGATAAAATTACTAATTAATACCCAGGACAAGGCTTGATTATCATGGCACTATTGAAATTTTCCAATTAAATTTACTCTTGAGTAGAAATAACACAGGGTAAATATAGATTTGACAAGCATGTATTCAACAAAAATGTATGTTGAAAACATATCATTTCAAACCACCATTTGAAACTCATAAGCATGGCTTAGAAATTTCTCACTGAAAACCCAGAGCTACAATACCCACTTAAGAAAACACTTAAGGTATTATTCTAATCTCCTGTTTGTTTTGCATCTTCTTTATATATTTTATTTATCGCATAATTTTGTCTCTGTTCCCTAGCCACAGTGATGTGAAGAGATTTTATTCCTTCATTCCCCTCTGCCATCTTATTACTGCCCTGGATCTAGCTAATCACAAACTGAAAATATATACTAACACAAACTATTCCTCCTTTAATTTGTGTACCCAGCGTTTGCTTTAGCAACAAAATATGACTGAGAAAGTTTTTTGTAAACTAATTTTACATACCTTTCTTAAGGAATTGAAAAAATTATTATAATTTTATTTGAGCCCTTACACAAGATAGTTTAGTGTGATTACAAAATGCTATTTGATTTCTTTAAGATCTTGGATTAGAGAAACACTAATGTCTATAGATGTATTTCACATAATTTCTCTCTCTCTCTGTCTCTCTCTCTTTGTGGAACTGGGGATTGCAATTGGGACTGTGCACTTGCCAGGCAAGCACTTATTCTATTGAGCTATCTCCCTGGCCCAGTATCTCTTTAAATGCTGTCAGTTGGAAGCAGCATGTTCTAAAGATGTTGCGTAAGAAAGACCAAGTCTTTGTTTTCTATTCTCAGGTTTAGCATTATAACACATCTTCTGGTTAGGCAGTACCTCATTAACATAAAACCCCCTCAAAATGATTCGAATTTATTCATCAGTGTCAATCTTGTAGAATTATTTTTATTTCATTGGTGACATGGAAAGTGCTATTCGAATTCTAGAGAAGTTGAAGTAAACAAGCTTTATTTATTAAGCTGGTTTGCCTAGAGAAGTTAAACACTGAAAGTTCTGAGCCATAAAATTGGCTTCACTAGCATAATATTGAACCGTTTGGTAGGGAAAAGTAAGCAAGATAAGGTAAAGAAGGAACCAAAACCATTTACTCAAATGTGAGTTTTAAATGATTGCATCTGTTTGGACATGGCTGGCTGTGGAATGAGAGAATAAAATGAAGTGAAGCAGTTTTCTTATTACAAGAAGATGTTGGTGATATGCGGAAAAGAATCAGGGGTGGAGCAAGGTATATATGCTACTATCTTGTGGTTAAAAGACAGAACATACTAAGAACGTCAGCTGTGAAGCAGAGCTTATGATTGAGCTCTTAGAGAGAGAGGCTATGAAATAAAACCCCACTGTAGTGTATTTTACTCACAGCCTAGAAGCTGTACCTATTTATAAATACCACACATCAGTATTTTCCTATAATATAGTGAACACTTGTGCAGAGATACCTCTAATAATTTGCCTACCTTTTTGCCAGAGTGTTCTACCTGAAGCTTAGTATTACAATTAATTTTTCTGTATTTTGATGATTTTCTTTTATTTCCCTATTTGCATTTGGACTAGACATTATTATCAATGATAATAAGTCTTTTTTATGTTATGTTTCTAGAGATAAAACCTATTCCAGTTTCATAAGATTCATCAAGAATTGAGGCAATAGAATCTACGTGGACTTTTCAAACTGTTCATAATAAGGACACAAAGTGACAATAATGCATCTCCATTTTGTGAAAAAGTAAATAAATTGGTAGACCAGAAAAAGATAACCATTTAACCAACCTGTAGCCTAGGTCAGTAGTACTGAATCTATGGTATGTGTGTTACATTGAACTATTTGTATCATTGAAGTCTGTAAAGTCTTTACCATCACTGGACTAGGTATTATATGTCATATGTCCTGCCTGATTTCCATATCTTGGTAGGAAGTCATTCTTTACTTGTGTGTTTTGTGTTCCCCTTGTGAACTAATGGATAAATGTAAGGGTGGCTTATTTTGCAATGCAGAGTAATGCAAAACCCATGATAGATACCAAAAGTTCATAATAGATTTAGAATTTATTGTTATAAGAAGCAAAGTGAATAGATACTTTATTACAGATGATGTTTTTGAAGCAAACTCCATACATGATTATTGTATTTATGTTATCAAATGAAGTAACAATATACTATCTTCTGACTGAAAATATTACTCTATAAAGTGGAAGAAGAGACAATAGCCATGAGGAGGCCTTGTAGAAGAACTTCTCACATAATTGCAAGTAAGCCTGGAGGAAAACAAGAAGGAAACTTGATAAACACATTCCACTGGCTACAATGACACTTTATATAAGGATAAACACTTGCATACATGAAAACAATTACAATTACAAAGATTAATGTAGATGGCATATAAAAGGAATTTGAATTCTCATAATCTTAATGTGAGAGACAGAGTGAAACATGGCTACTGAACCTAAACTTGCCATTAAGAAGATAAAAGATCCTAGTCAGAGTTCAAAAATGTCAGTAGAAATTGAGTCCTGATGTCATGAGAAACAGCTCCATGTTTTGGTCTTTATCATGTCTGAGAGTTAGACAAGATGTGTGGATATTTATGCATAAATACAGGCAGAGATTATTATAAGACAAAAATGTATGGAGAATAACCCTTCTTTTGAGCAGCTAGGGAGTGCAACATAGACATTGCATATCTATTTACACAAAGGAAAATTAATACAGCAGTTAGGAAATTATGGTGATTATCATTATTGTATTTATGTTATGAGTATGCTTAACATTTTTCTTAAAAACTAGTTCATAATGTTACTGTCTCAAAATTTCTCTTATGCCAAGTGGTCTGTTTTTGCTAAGGCACCTTAGTAATTTAAGAATCCTAGGAAAGCAATTTGCAAATTAATTCTGATCTCAGGTCACAGGTCAAGGTGAAAAGTCATTGAGGCTTGTGAGATAATTTTGTGTCTCACAGATAATCAACTATAATAAATGTACAATATATTGAAACGTTTGCTTCGTTATTTAATTATAACAGACAAAGCAGCTATTTGGAACCCTCTGGTTGGCTACAGTCTAATTACATGCCTAAAGAGAGAAATACAGTTATCAAAAACAAACTTTAACAAATGGTGGAGGTATCCATCCCAAATAATATGCCAATCTCTACATAAAAGAGACAAAATAATTTAAAAAATGGGAAAATGATGCTTCTAAAAGTTTAAAATCGTTTAAAAGCTAGCATAAAAATACAGGAATGTGTAAAATTCTAGGGAAAATTTTAAAAATAATAGTTAAGATAATCCTTGTAATCAGAAAAGGTGAGCATAAACAGTTCAATGTGTTCACTAATAAAGTGATTAATGAGCTAAAGGAAAACCAAAGAAACACTGAATAAGTTGAAGAAGAAAACCAGTGCACAGATGCAAATTCAGTAAGAAGACAGATGTTCTGAAAACGTCACACACATTTTAGAAATTAAATCAAATTTTAAATTAAAACACCCAAAATAATTTCTTTTCATGAGAACAGTCAAATTTGAAAATATTTGTACTTGAAGAGAAGGGTGGAATAGACATTAAGTGAAATAAGAATAAGAAATAATGAAAAAATGATCTAAAGTCTATTGGACTGACCTAAAATACTATATGAAACTCACTTGTATGAAGATTATGGTAATAGGACTAGGGAAAGGGCTCAGTAGAATAAGTGCTTCCCTGGCAAGCTCAAGGTCCTGAGATCAATCCCAAGTTCCACCAAAAAATTGTATGGAAATACAGGCTAATTATACGAAATACTTACTGAATTCACAACCAAAATTTTCCACATCTGGGTTATGAGATGTAGTCAGATTTTAGAGGTATTTAGAACCACACATAACCATGACTAGGACAAGCATCTGTCTCCAATACATTACAGTGAAGTTATTGGAACTCATAACAAAGACAATTGAATACGGGTTAGAGAAGCTCAAAATTACTTAAAATGTGTAACTCATAAGAAGAAATTTCACCAATGGAACTAATGACCAGAAGGGGTTTTAAAGATGTTCATAGTTTTGAAAAAAAACAATAGCTAATGTTGTATGTTATGAGTTAGTGCTGAAAGAAGCAGTAATATGCGATCAATATAGCTTCAGAGGTCTCACTGAGATTTCTGTATCTCAAAGTGAGCAAAGATTCACAGAAGCATCTCACATTTATTGAGGGCTAAAGGCAGGCTAAGAGAGGTGCATAATTACTTTGGTGAACAAAACTACTTTCTCTATTGACTTGAGCATTTACTTAACTCTAAGTTTCCACAATGCTAGCCATTAACATCCCAAGCAAGGCAGGAAATAACAAAGGGTGTGAATAAAAGTAACTGATAACATGTGTAGTCTTGAACACTAATTTTTCTGGAATTTACAAATGAGACCCCAGATCTCCACAGACTATGTTACCCAGTGCTCCCTCAGGGCATTAGGCTTTTGTCTCATCTCTATATATCTATAATTCCATGATATTAGTATGCTGAAATTTCCCATGAATCAGGGTGAGAGCTGCAACTGTTGCATCCAAGTCTTGCTGCCAGACATATCCTCATCTATAGAACAAGCAGGATGAACAAATGGTACAGAGATAACATAGATAAATCACTAATATGCTTCCATAAAGCCATGGAATACCATGAAAAGAATTAAGGTTTTCATTGCCATTAGAGATAATTTATAATAGATCAGAGCCAGACAATTCCGCCAATCGTTTTGCAAAAGTATTATCAATAAGTGGCTGAATGGAAGAAAGACAGCCTCTTTAACAAATGGTGGTAGAAAACTGGCTTTCTACATGCCAAAAACTAAAAATTGACCCAGTTCTATCACCATGCACAAAGTTAAAGTCAAAATGAATTAAAGACCTAAACATAAAAAAAACACGCAATATTCTGGAAGAGAAAGTAGGAGGAACTCTTGAAGACATAGGGGTAGGTAAAGATTTCATGAACAAATATATATTTGCACGGGAAGCACTTGAAAGAATCAACAACTGGGATAAACTCTTCTTAAGAAGATTCTGCATATTAAAAGAAATTGGCAACAAAGTGAAAAAAGACAACCCACAAACTTTGAAAAAATCCTAACTAATAAGCAATCAGACAGAGGACTACTTTCTAGAATATATAAAGAACTAAGATATAACAGCGTCCTCAAATTTAAAGACCCAATTCAGAAATGGGCATCTGAGATGAATACACACTTGTAAGAGGACGAAATTAAAGAAGCGTGTAAATATATGAAAAAATGCTCCACATTGCTAGCCATTCATGAAATGCAAATAAAAACAACACTGAGGTACCATCTCACTCGAGAAAGAATGGTTATCATAAGGAAATCAACCAACAACAGATGTTGGAGAAGTTGTGGAGAAAAGGGAACAATTTTCCACTGCTGGTGGGAATGTAGACTGGTACTACCATTGTGGATTTCAGTGTGGAGACTCTTCAAAACAGTAGGACTAGAAATCCCATTCAAGCTGGCTATACCCCTACTGGGAATTTTCCCAAAGGATCTGAAAACATTGTATCACAGTGATAAATGTGTACCTATGTTTATAGCAGCTCAATGTGTGATAGCAAAATCCTGGAAACAACCAAGATGTCCATCACATGAGGAATGGTTGAAAAAGATGTGGTATTTCTATGTAATGGAGTGTTACTCAGCTATTAAGAATGATAAGTTTGAAGCATTTATACTGAAGTGGATGCCACTTGAACATATACTCATAAGTGAAATAAACCAGACACACATGTGTAAATATCGTATAGTCTCCCTAGTATAACAGGCGAAAAGCAGAAATACAAAAGGAAACGTACAACAACAACTAAAATCAATTGAGTCAGATAAGGCAAAGTGAATGGCATATGCTGCAGGATACTAATCAGCTTTTCTTCTGGATGGTTAACAACCTAAGTTCACAAATCAGTGTTGGAGAAATAGAAGATCCACAAGGCCAGCCAACATTTAGGCTCTAGCCTTTCAAGGTCAGTGAAGACTCAGGACATTGGAGAACCTGTACTGCAAAATCATGAAAGTTAGTTGAGCTCCAAATTTTCTGAACAAGGAGATTATGGAGCCACAGAAAAAGAGACTGAAGTTCTATAGTGTGCCTGGGGAGAGTCACATGGAGAGAAAACTTTCTCTCAGGCTCTCACAGAGAGCAAACTGGTCAAGAATTGGCATGGATGACACAGACAAAGGATCTTCAGAATAATGTAGAGGACTACAAATTAAACCCTGACGGGACTTCACTGACCACAAAAAAAAAAAAAAAAAAAAACAAAAAACATAAAGTACATGTGTTGGTATATAAGTCTTGCTCTATCTAGGTCTTAACCGTCCAGCAGAAAAGTATAAAAATGAAGTATATATTGCGGGGCCATAACATTAAGCTGAGCTGTAAATGGCTATGGTTGACAACTTCTTTGAATAACTCACTATTGTGGAATGCTGGACTGTGTTGGATTGTGCTGTCAAGTTGAAGCACCTAAGTTAGTTGAATGACAATGGAGTGCCCACCTTTGACAGGTGTAGACAAAGGAAGGGGTATAGAAAGAACAAATCATGATGTGTATGTATAGACAGTACAGTTGGGATAGATAATGCTGTGCTTCTACATAATCCTATGAGAGGCAAGTTTTGCACTGATTCTGGTTGGACAGGATATTTTGTCGGCTTCTAATAACATGGTCATCCACTACGAAACTAATTATTGGATTTTTGATGTAATTCAGGTATAAAAAGTAAGATAAGTAAACAGCTACAGTCTTAATTTACGGATAAGAGACATCTGCTATAATAATGTTTGTAAGTATAATATCACGTACGCACCTCTGTACGATACCAAAACATTATGAAAACAGTTTGCAATGTATTAATTTATCGAATCTGTCTTGTTAAGCTATCTTAAAACTCTGATTGATATTTGTACTTCAATAAAATAAAAAACAAATTAAAAAAATAAATACAGGCCCGTGCCTGCCCAGCTCCAGAGACCAGCCTGAGACAGTGGCTGACTCCAGCGGCCTCCTGAATCCCATGCCAAGCTCTCCCAGGAAGAGCGAATTTACAGGACTCACCAGGCTTCCCAGATCAGTGAGAGTGTGGTGAGTCTGAGGGAGAGCCTTTGGCTTCTTCCCACAAGCGCTTCACGGATCCCTGTCCCCAACCCCTCCAAGCCAGTGACTGGCTTGAAACTTCAGGACCCACTCACCAACACCTCCCCGGATCCCCTGACCTAAGGCCCACTGATTGAGTGGGAATTTCCCCGATTTTCTGGGCAACAAAGTCAGTGAGTGTAGAACCTCAGGCCCGTCGTGCCTGAGATACATTTCCCAGGGATTAAGCTGCCTGTCACCTCCCGTGGACCGGTGACAGCTCCAGGCACACTGTGCCAGAGAAACACTTCCAGGTGATTACTAGTCCCACCCCACAGCCCGAGACCCAGTGCAGGTCGGCCTGGAGTGAGAACTCCTACCCTGCCACACTGGAGGGACATTTCTCAGCAATCCACGGTCCCACGCTATGGACCGAAAGCCAGCACAGCCTGGCCTATGAGTGAGGGCTCCAGGCCCACTGCACCAGAGGGACCTTTCCCAGCCTTCTTGGGCTACGGCCTGTAGACCCGGACCCAGCACAAGCTGGCAGCTCAGTACAGTCTACTCAGTGAATAAGATCATCCACTATCCTTTTGTGAGCCCAGAAACCCCACCAAAGCCAAGGCCCACCCACCTGGGGAACGCCCTGCCTGACAGAGGAGGGCTGACCCCGGGAACCAACATAGCGGAACCAAAGGAGCTGCAGCAAAAAAGGAACTGAGCAGAACAGCTAGACCCAGGATAGGCATACCTGGAAAATCTCAAACTTAATAGACTGGCACCCGAATCTCATAACAAGCTAAGGTTAGAGCTGCACCAAAGCTCTACACCAAAGGTCAAAGATCAGTGGTATACAAAATGACAAAGAGAAGGGGAAAAATGTAATCCCAGACCTTGAGTCCATCAGGAAAGGCAGAGGACACTAGCTCAGCTGCAACGAATGAAGTGACAGATACAGCAGCAAAGAAACAACAGCAGAAAGCTATAGAGGAAATAAAACGAGAAGTAATTCCCCAATTTAAAAAAGAAATATTTGAATACATAGAATCTGAAATAAAGAATGAATTCCAGAAACATTGGGTGGAAAAATGAGGCTCACCCAGAACAAGTGCAGAGAGCACTATTCCAACTGATATATATGAATTAACAGCATCTGAAGCAAAGAAACAACAACAGAAACATCATGAGGAACTCAAAGCAGAAATAAGTTTTGAAATCAAAAAGAACTTTTTGAAGTCATACGATCTGATACCGAAACAAGTCCAGAAATATACAGAGGAAATCCAACTTGGAAGAAACAGAGCAGGGAAAGAATTAATAACTACCTTTAAAGAAGACATAGATAAAAAAAATTTGAGGAGATCATAAATATGATGGATGTCTTGAATGAGCAATACAGAAAAGAAATAGAACACATGAAACACAGTCAAAGAGATATAGAAGAACTAAAAATAGCAATCACGAGTCTACCAAACTGTCTGAGTGAAAGGGAAGACAGAGTTTCAGATCTTGAAGATGCCGGAGCAGCTAGTGAAAAAGTGAGAAAGGATCACTTAAAAACAACAAGAATGCAGGAAAAAATAATCCATCACTTGCAGGATGATGCCAGAATGAACAATGTGAGAATAATTGGTATCAACGAGAATGAAGGAGTCAATACAAATGACATAAAAAGAATATGGGAAGAAATAATAGCAGAAAAACTCCCAAATATGAGGAAAGAATCCAACATTCAGGTCACCGAAGCATGCAGAACACCAAATAACTTCAACCCAAGTAGAAACACACCGAGACATATAATAGTTAAGATCGCAGAAATCCAACACAAAAATAATATACTGAAAGCTGCTAGAGAGAAGAAGGAGCTCACATTCAAAGGAAAACCCATCAGAATTACAGCCGACTACTCTATACAAACAATGAAGGCAAGGAGAGCATGGAGCAGAGTTCTTCAAGTCCTACACGAAAACAAATTCCAGCCCAGACTACTATACACTGCAAAACTCTCTTTCAAGTTTGATGGAGAAGTGAAATACTTCCACGACAAAGAACAAGTAAAGAATTTCATGATGACAAAGCCATCCCTCCACAGGCTGCTGAAAGAGGTTCTAGAGAGAGACCACAATGAGCAGAAATGAATGAAAGAGAATGGAAGGAACCCACTAAACAGGACAGTCAATTAAGCACAAGTTACAAAGGAGTAAACAATGCCAGTTAATACCATGACAAACATAAGTCAGCACATTTCAATTATAACCATCAATGTAAACGGACTCAATTCTCCAATTAAGAGAAATAGACTGGCACAGTGGATTAGGAAACAAAATCGAACAATATGCTGTATACAAGAAACACACTTAATACAAAAAGACATTCATAGGCTCAAAGTCAAAGGATGGAAAACAATACTGCATGCCCCAGCACATCAGAAAAAAGCAGCAGTAGCAATTCTGTTCTCAGACAGTATCAACTTCAAACCAAGAATGATCAAACGACACAAAGAAGGCCACTATATGTTGGTCAGGGGAAAAATTCAAGAGCAAGAAGTAACGCTCATAAATATCTATGCACCAAACACAGGAGCACCCAACTGTGTAAGACAAATCTTAAGGGACATGAAAAACTTAATGTCTAAGCACACAATCTTAACAGGAGATCTTAACACACCCTTATCTCAAAAACATAGGTCAACCAGACAAAAAATTAGAAAAGAAGTAGCAGAACTGAACAAGAGCTTGGAACAAATGGACCTGGTGGACATATACAGAGTGTTCCACCCAACCACAGATGAATACACATTTTTTTTCAGCTGCACACGGGTCATTTTCCAAAATAGACCACATACAATCCAGAGGTCATGCCTAAGTATATGCAAGAAAATAGAAATTATCCCATGCATGCTATCTGACCACAATGCAATGAAATTGGAAATAAATGACAAAAGAAACCAGAAAAACCCGCTAAATTCATGGAAACTAAACAACACCCTATTCAGCAATCAATGGGTCGCAGAAGAAATTCAACAAGAAATTCAGCAATATCTACAATTCAATGAAAATTCAAGTACAACTTACCGGAATTTATGGGATGCGATGAAAGCATTTCTTAGAGGGAAAATAATAGCTATAAACTCACACATTAGAAAAACGGAAAGGGAACAAATTAGCACCTTAATTTTGCACCTCCGACAACTAGAAAAAGAAGAGCAAACAAAACCCAGAGCGCAAAGACGGGAAGAAATCATAAAGATTAGAGGAGAAATTAACTCAATTGAGATGAAAAAAACAGTTCAAAGAATCCACAAAACAAAAAGCTGGTTCTTTGAAAAACTAAATAAAGTTGATAAGCCTCTTGCCAACCTCATCAAAAAGAGGC
>PVKA01048150.1:0-13945 GCA_004027165.1 Ctenomys sociabilis
AAAAAAAAAAAAAAAAAAAAAAAAAAAAAAAAAAAAAAAAAAAAAAAAAGAAAGGACTAGAGCCTAGTCCTTCTTAGATGGTATCTAAAGAACATCTTCCAAGTGCAGCGTACAAATTAAAGATCATACATATATCTGCCTCAAATAGACATATCAATTTTCACTAAATTTCATACATATTTGGTAACACCGAAACTATTATCAGGCTTAAATGCTACTTTTGCTCTTTATTGGATTGTCTTCTACTAATATAATTGTACTTTCTTATATTTCCCAATAATGACCTAGACGCATCAACGATCAGAAAGAGGAAGGTGAATCAAGCCAGAAATCAGAAGTCCCCAGACCATATAACACCAGCAACTTTGGCTTGCACTGGGTTCTTTCTTGTTGAGGCTGTGTGCAGTTACTTAGAGATTATTGAAAAGGTTTTGCTTCCCATACTTACCCACATTCGCTGCCTCTCATAGAAAACAGACTATCAATAAGGCTGCTAATGTAATTATGCAATCACTTGTCTAGCAGTTCAGGTATTGCTAACTCCAACATCCATAGGGATCAACAATAACATAGATGAACCCAATCAAGGAAAGACAATAGGAAGTGCGGGGATGTATTCGCTTTTCTGTTGCTGAGACAAGGCTCCTGACATATAGAATGTAAGGAGGAGAAGGTTTATTTTGGCTCTTGATTCCCAAAGATTCACTCCTTGGGTGGCTAACACCAAGGTATAAACGGACCCATCAAAGGGCATCATGGAGAAAAGCTGTCCAATCTATGACATCCAAGAAGTAGCAAGAAGGAGAGAAAAAGCAAGAGGATCTAGTCATTGCTCAAGCTGGAAGGCAGCAAACAAGAACAATGAAAAATGCAATGTCAGTCTAAGGCTGACAGCCTAGAAGCTTCCTGGAGAATTTCTGGTATAAATCTGCATTGACTGATGAAACTGGAATCTGATGTCCACAGGGAATGGCAATAGCAAAAGTTGAACAAACTGAAATACATTGGGGCATTCAAACACTGGCTGGCTCCTTCTTCCTCTTTCATTCCATCCTGGTTTTTGGATGGTGCTACCCCAATCAGGCCTACATGCCAATAATCTCTGGAAACACCACACAGACACACGTAGAAATATACTTCCCTAATATTCGAGGTTTTAAAAATCTTTTCAAACTGACAATAACAATCATCACATGGCAGTTGTTTTACTAAAACAACATCTGGAAAAAATAAAGTTAGATTCATACCTCACTTGCATACCAAAACAAATCATAAAAATAAGTATACCCATCAAAGCAAAAGCTAAACAATTAAATCTATAACCTAAAAAAAAAGACATCCACAGTACATAAAGCCATGCTATATTTCCATCCCGAGAAGTGTGTTAAAGGACTGTGTGTCATACTGCAAGAATTAGAATAAAATCAGAGAAAGCTGCCCAGCTCCTTGAAATAGATTATACAAATTTCCAAGCAATCAGCATCTGCTTTGACTGACTTGCGGGTTGGGTAGGAAAATCATTAAAGTTTCATATCATGGTTTATATTGATTTTTTTTCTTTTTAAATCAACATGAATTAACAGTACATCTTATATTATTTTATTTATTTTTAATAATTAAGTTTATTGGTACAACTGAGATAGGCAAACAATCACACTCATTGCAGGGAATTTGTACCTGTACATGTTATATCTTAGTTCTTTTTTTTCCCCCATTCTTCTTCCTTCTCTTCAACCTTCCTTCCCCTCCTTATTTCCCAAGATTTGTTTCAATTTTACTCTTTTGTCTAATTTTTTTTTTCTTTTCCCTTCTACCTCTCTCCACTAATTTCCCTTTGAGCAGCTGCTTCCTATTTACCAATATTTATTATATCTATTTGGTTATTATTTACACTTTCAGTTTCTCACACAAGACAGTGTAATAGTTACACATACCTGTCCCATTTATTTCACTTAAAAGTACAGTCTCAAGGTCCATTCATTTAGTTATAAATGTCTCAAGTCTATACTTCTTTACGGCTCAGTACTATTCTATCATATACCAACACACAATTTTTTTAATATATTCATCAAATGATGGCATTTGCATTGTTCCTAAGATCAGAATGTAAACTACTACTATAAGCATGGATGTGCATATATTACTGTGCTATGATGCTTTTAATTTTGGGGGGAAAATACTAAGAAGGGGATAGCTAGGTCAAATGGACTTCCTAGTCCTGGTTTTCTGAGGAATCTCCACAGTGATTTCCACAGTGGTTGCACCAGTTTACACTTCCACCAACAGTGGAGAAGGGTGCCTTTTCCCTCACATCCTTGTCAGCATTTGTTATTGGTTAATTTGTTGATAATAATTCTTTCTGGAGTAGGATGAAAAATTTGTTTTAATTCACATCTCTTAAATGGCCAGTGCTACTGAACATTTTTACATGTATTTATTTGCTGAAACAATGGACATCTTATGATTGCTGGTGTCTTAGAACCTTGTGTGAGAATTTACTTGTGTGTGCATTGTGCATGTGATCGTGCAATGGAAGGACACAGGGAAACTGGCCCGAGCAGTTACCTCTGGAGAAGGAAGTAGTGTTGGCTGGCTGGGAGATAGTGTGTTTATACCCTTTCTTAGGTTTGGTTTTGTTTTAATTTTTAAATTGTATTTTGTACAGGACCTCACTACACAGCTCAGAATCACAGTGATCCTCCTGTTTTCAGCCTCCCCAGTGCAGGGATTACTGGCATGTGCCACACACTGGGACTCAGTTGCCAGCTCATCGTGCCTGGGGGCAGGGCTGGAGCCAGTACCAGCATGGCATGAGGTATCAGGGATCAAAGTGAACTTGCTCAAGAAGGCACTTCATCTGCTGAGCTATCTCACTGGCCCTCCTTTTGTTAGATTTTGAATTTTGAACCGGACCTGAGTATGACCTATTAGAAATATTAGTAAAAAATAATTAAGAAAATAAAATGGTAGCTTTGTATGCTAACATGAAATCCAAGGATAACAGAAACAAAGTATGATAATAACGTGCAAAGTAGGCATTACTTTCACGTTCCAATTTAGTTAGCTATGTAGGAATATAGAGTCAGTGTGGCCAGATCTAATTTTTAAGTAAGCCTTGAAATCTGGATTTTGTGTAAAAAATCCTAATGTCAAATGTTTGCATGCAATGTACATCCTTTCAAACATGATTAAAGCAACATAATCTATCTGGCTGAGCTGGGATCCATGAGCTATCTTTTGAGATATCGATGTTATTCCTGACATTTGGAGGACGTTCTATAGTTTACCTTTCATATCACGTATATGGGACTTTGAGCCTGACCAAGCCATGGGTTTATTTGCTCTGGAGGAAGTTTAACAAAAGTATTAGTGTACAAAGGAAATCAAAGCAGGACCTTGGTCCTCGTGGAAAGCTGCTAGGACAGCAGGAGATGTTTTGCTAAGATATGTCAGAAAGAATGACAACATGATGGTTCGCTAAGTCAAAGTTCACTTCCTGGGATAATTAAACTGTATTGCCCTCGCTAATCCTGTTAATGATTCCTCCCACTTCCCTTGTTACTACTTTTCGTGAGAAAAGTAAAAGGCTAAAGGAAATTGTAACTGAGGCTTTAGTCCTAGAGGCTGTAGACCCAGATCCCAGAAATTTGTCTCTCTTGTTTTTTGTTTCATCTGCCATACCTCGTTCTCAGGACCTGTCACCCCACACTGACAAAGACCCTGTTGCACACAGTTATGCGGGTGTGTTGCTGGAGTCTATGCAGAGATCAGTCAGAGCTGAAGTTCAGCCCCACTCTCTTCTTGCTGAGCAACAGGCCCAGCAGTGCAGCTCCGTGCTTCTGGAGGAAAGACCACCAAGTGTGAGCCAGATTCACCAAGTTTCTCCATAAGGGGCCCTTCTAATTAGAGCCATGGCGGTCTATGATGGTTAGTTATGCACCTGGCATTCAGAAAAGGGAAGTTCAGTGACTCTAGTTTCTCAAGATGAAATTTAAGAATTTAATCCTAGATCTGTTTTGTTTGTTTGTTTTTCCTTCATAAACAGGTTTTTCCTTACCTCTAAGCTTATTTACTGCTTGAGGAGAAGGGTTTGCTGGCTCAGAGGGACAGATGGGGTGGGTCCATATAGAGGTCTCTGAAACCATGGAAACAACTAGCCCACTGGGACTGGTCAAGATAGACATACCTAGAGCCAGGGAGAGGTCCTTTTGCCTTCCTTGATAGAAATCAACACCTGAACCATTTTTATTTATTCCTTGCTGTCAATGCACAGCTCTTAGTTATTACCTGATCACTTTCACACAAACCAATTTATTGCATGGATGCCAAAGGAGAACTTAAATGAGTAGTAGTATTTGTTGTCTTGAGAGTTCACTGAGATAATACACCCAAGGCTCTTAGCCCAGTAGTGTCCAGAGAAGAATGAATGATTGCTTTCTAAAAAACATTAGTTACAATGTGGAACTCATACATAATTTGTCAGATTACTAATAAAATATATTTTCTGTAGCATATAAAAGCCCTTGGGATCCATCTTACACTCTCCTGAACACTGGCCATTATAATTCACTTTATGTGGAGACCTCAGTCTAGACGTTCCATGTTAGAACTGGAAAATAGGAGAAAAGGGCTAGTGAAAATGAAATCAGAAAAGTCACTCCTGCCTATTGGCCTTTTTCCCTTTATTTGAAGGTATTAATTCAACCAGAGTAGATCTCAAATTGCTAAGAAAGTGGCAATTATGGAAGTTGAGACCTTGAATATATGATTTGGAACAAAGCAAGGCACACATTTTCTACACACTGTCCCCATCGTTTATATAGGGTAAAAACCAATCTGCAGTATTGGATGGTGTTTTTAAGTCAAAGCCAGATTTTCAATGTAAAAATAGCGATGATTAAAGCAGTAATGATGATAATAGTGCTTAGTGTATAGGATTGTTTTTGGATTAAATGATACGATGTTTGCAAAGAATTTAAGACAATACGTGGTACAGAGGTGATCAATTGTAAATACTGTTAGGCACTTCAGAGTAAGGTGACAAAATGTCATTCATCCATAATACAGTTACCAGCCAAGCGAGCTACATGAATAAGCTGCTCTGCTCTAGAGAACACCAGGCGCCCAAGGCAATCCAAGCAATGGGTTGCTAGCAGGGGGGTGTCACAAAACATCAACCTGGCCAAAGTATAAATAAACACAGTACCATGGTTGAACAGCTCCTTGTCCTCCCATCCAGAGCAAGGAGTCCTCCTGATCTCAGCTATATCTTCACTTCTTTACCTCTCACCACCCTTCACGGTCCTCACCCTGGAAAGTTAAGAGTCATGTGAGCCACATCATGTCTCTCTTTCTCTCTCTGTCACATGTTGTGCTAGAAAAATGGGAGAGACCAGTCTCTTGAGCAGTTTACGGCCTAATAGAGCAACAGTTTAGGATAAGATGAGAGACAAGACACAATGCGGCAAGGTCTGGACGGCTCTCATCTAGAGCCTATGGGAGTATGAATTTTATTTTGCAGTATGTATGGATCTTACCTCTACATGTACTTAGCTTGAATTGTCCCCATTTGGAGTGAAGGAGAATCAGTAATCATGTAATTTTGACATAGCCACGATTTACAGAGGGAAAGCAATTTTGTGTTTACCCACTTCCTTTCTTGCACTACTCCTTGGGAAGACCAGTACTCCAACTATCCAAGATGTGTATCTCTTCCTTTTTCTATCCAGGGTATAGATTCAGTAGTTTCTCAGGAGAGCCACTTGTTTAGAACATTTCTAACCAAAGATACTGTTCTTCTCATATAATTCCATTATCCTGAATTAAGCCAAGAAGTTTTTAATGAGGAGAATCAAGCTAGAAAGAATTTCTAGGTCATGAATAGCACATTACTCTTCCTGCTCTTGCTGGTATCTATCTTGGACAGCAAGTTCTAGCCACTTCTAGGATTCTCATAGAAAGAGGCACTAGATCCACGCAATTGCATTCTTTAGGAAGGATATTTGATTAAAGTCCTTCTAAGTATTTATGGTTAATCTTTGGTTACACAATTGGAAATACAGTTGTCATTTGAGAACTTTCAGGAACCTTGTTATTGGCTTAGAATTTGAAGTATCTTATTTGCTTTTACCAATGGTTTCTAAAATTAGGATTACTTGCAGAGCTTAGGACCCCAAGGTTAAAGTGCTCTAACTGACCTTCCTCTACTCCAGCAAACATGAGCTATAAACAGGTTGTATGTCCAATATTGATTCTGGTCATGAGTATTTGGAAGATTATAGAGTCTTATAGATTTATAAATACCCTATCGCAACTTACCTATAAAACCCACAAGTATATTCATTTACTAAACATAAATCAGCTTAGCCTTAAACTAGCTCAGAAGTGGAAATCTTAGAAAGTTTTAGTACATGGAATGGAACTCAATGAAGGATACCTTTTCTAGAAACTTTAATATATGACTATTACACATAAGTATACCAACCTCTTGAGAGGTGTTATGTTATATATCTAGAGCCTCCTGCATTCATAGGTGGATCTTTTCTCAGTTTTTATTACCATATATTTGCAGTACCTAATGATTTCATTCTTTATTGGGAATTGGTATATGCACCTAAAGAACAAGGTGACTGGATTTTGGGAGGTGCACATAGCCAACTTGCTGTTAGGACGTGGAACCTGGTAAGAAGAGGAGGACACCTGGGGACATAGCCTGCAAGGACGTGTTTCCCTCCCCAGCTCCTCCCCTCCCTATTTGCTTCTTGTTTGCCATAAGTAAGCAACATATCCATTGCTGGACTTATTGTGCCATTATTAAATGTCTGAAGCATGAGTGAAAATAACCTCTGCTCTCTTAAGTTATAGGTGTCAAGTATTTTGCCCCAGCAATGAGGATGGTGTTCATGGATATTGTTCCAACTATCATCTGGAGTTTTTATACAGAAAAAATATATATTTTAAATAAAAAAGGGATTATTGGCTTAGAATCTGAAGTATCTTATTTGCTTTTACCAATGGTTTCTAAGCCATCCCTGGTATGGCTTCAACCAAGTGTTAATTTTTTTCCTATGAGTTAGGAAGTTCTTTCCTAAACTGCTCTCAATTCAGCCTCTGCCTCTCAGTGTGAGGCAAGGTTCCCCACAGGAGAACCTTCAGCTATAATGGTTGATACATTGCTCCAACTTGAGAAGTACTGAAGCTTAACTAAGGAACTCAGCCGTTCTATATCCATCCTAGGGTGCAGAGGATAACATGGCTTTACCACTCTAGGATGTATCCTTGTGGCAACTTGAAAAGTTTAACAAGGACTCAGCAGGGGGCCATTGTCCTTACTTTTTAAACCTGAGCCTGTGCAAGAGGAGGGCACAGAGATGGTGTGATTGCTATTCTCCCTTATGCTTGGGCAGCCTGCATACACCAGAAGGGACAAAGATCGGCTTATTCTCATCTTCATTCTTGTTGCTTTTGCCACCTTCTAGCACCTTGAAGTGGTGCCCCTGTGCCAGGCTACTTTGACTTGGAGCCAGCTGATTATGGCCTGAAACCTCCACAAACTGCAAGCTAAATAAACCTTTCCTTCCTTAATTTTAGTTGTTGGGTATTTTGTCTCAGCAAGAGAGAAAAGTAACTAAGACAATGGCCCCAGGTGTTTTAGAGACAGCACATCAGTCTTATATCTCTAGCATCCTCTCCTATCCCTCAGGGCCACTGCCTCAGGAGAACCTGACCAGAGGAGTCTCATTGGAACAGAACTTCTTTTCGGGTGTGTTGGCAATCATCCTGCTTGTTTCCTTCAAGCTCTTGCTATGGTCTGAAATTAGTATCTATTCATGTTTTTATTGCTGACCAGAACACAAACTCTTTGAAGGCAAATATCTTGTCTATCTGATTCACCATGGAATCTCCTGTGCCTACAACTGTGAAAATATTTTTCCTAGGCACTTTCTCGTTGCTGGGACAAAATACACAATTCTCACAACTTGAAGAAGGAAAGCTTTATTTTGGCTTGTTTTAGTCCATCACTGGTGGGCTCACACACATAGACCTGCGATGTGGGAAAGCTTCTCCCACAGTGACAGCCAAAAAAGCAGAGAGAGAAGCTCCTGCCAAATCACACCCTGAGTGACCAGGTCCAACCTCTTAACATCAAGATCAGTTATTGAACTCACTAGGGGATCAACCCACTAGCGAATGCACTACACCCATGATCCAGTGAACTTCCAAAAGCCTTATTTCTGAGTCCCTGAGTGTTTGGAGAGATATCCAAGATGTAACCATAATATAGCATCTGTGGCCCCTGAACACTCATGTTATCTTTTTATGCAAAATATGTGCTGTCCATCTCTAAGAATTCCCAGTCTTACCAGTTACAGCAGTGCTGAAAAGTTCAAGTACAGACTCTTCTCACTCAAAGCAAACTCTTATCTGTGGGCCCTCTGAAAACAAACAAACAAACAAAAGAATATTAAACACTGCAAACACGTGATGACATGGGATAAACATCATTTCAAAAGGGAGGAAGAGGGGGATACAAAGAAATATGGACAGAGCGAGACCAAAAATTAGAATGGCTAACTTAAATCGAGGGTAAACTGGGGTGAGTTGTGAGCACCAAAGGCTTGGGAGACCGCACTTGTATGGTGCTTTTGGTTGCAGCACTCATGTTTCTCTTTTGGAGTGGCCTTTCTCACTGCCTGTGAGAACATTCTCAGATGTTTCATGCTTCTGGTTTCTCTGAATTCCTGAGGTCTCCACTGAGTTTTCATCTTAACTCTCATGGCTTTAGACACTGCCCTTTCAGAGGATCATTGCCTGGTCACTCAGGTCTCCTTCTGAAATCTTCATGGATCCATCCCTGACTGTACAACTCTTGCATTTTACACATCTGTATGATTACACCAAGGCCTGCCACCAGTTTGAGCAGTGACTAGCTACCTTGCCATCAGAGGCCTCTGAGTGGCTAAACGTAGTGAACCAAATCCCAGGGAACCAACATTCTAGGCAGATCTGGGACTCTTTTCTCAAAGCAAAGTCTTTCACTTTTACACTTTTGAGTTGTGAAGGGTGAGGTCTGACTGACTCCTGAGAGGATCTTGAAGCATCCTTCCTACTGCTGATGCAAAGTACTTGGTTTCATGTTAATGCTAATCTTTTTGACAACCAAGTTCTCTCTTCTTCAAATTTGCAGGTACTTCTTATCTGGGGAAACTAAAACTTTTCAAATGGTTGTTTGCTTGTTTTGGCTCCTGATTTTCTATATAAAGCTGGATTAAAACCATCTTCAGTACTCATGCTACACTCTAAATGTTGGGATACTTTTAAATTTCTTCCACCAGACTAATTAGTCTGCTGTCCTTAATCCCAGTTCTCTTCCCACCAAAGTCTCAGAACATGAGCCAAATGTAGATAAATTTCCTGTGAGAGCATAACACATATGACCTTTCGTCTAATTGTCAATAGGGTTCTTATTCTCCGCTGAAACCGTTTGAGCCTGCTCTTTATTATCTACATTTCTATGAGCATTCTGGTCTTCTGAGCTCTGACCAGAATCCTTCATCAAACTCAGCTTAAAGAGTTCTAGGGCTTCTCTAGTCATTGTCTCCAAACATGTTCATACTTCTCCACAAGCTATTCCAAAGGCTCCTGAATCACATGGTCAGGTATATTGATAGTTATCACCCCACTTCTGGTATCAAAATCAAATGCAGAAGTAGCACAGTGAAAGGGCCTGTGATGTAGGAAAGCTGTTCAATTTTGGCATCCAGGAAGCAGAGAGATGTGGGAATATTGGGAAGGAGATACATCCTTCAGTAGCTGAGATCCTACCTGGCTCCACTTTATAACAGCACATCCAGCTGTTAAACTTATTCATGAATGAGTCTACGAATAAATACAGGGCCCAATGATACAATGGACTTCTGAAGGCTCATTCTCTGAGTGTCTGAGAGTTTCAGAATACATATTTATGATGTATCCTGTTTACATCTGTTATGATGTAAACTATAACATCATTCTACTAAAGTTAGTGTATTATGAATCAAATGAGCAAATTAACAAACCTGAAACCAATATCTTTTAGCCATTCTTTATCTGATTTGATTCTAGTTTGTTTCTCTAGCTCATGTAATCAAGTGGCTCTATTATATGAATGACAACAAAGAATAAAAGAGCTAAAATATAGCAAGAAGAATCTACTGGGTTT
The DNA here is from genome assembly GCA_004027165.1 of Ctenomys sociabilis. Classification (NCBI taxonomy): domain Eukaryota; kingdom Metazoa; phylum Chordata; class Mammalia; order Rodentia; family Ctenomyidae; genus Ctenomys; species Ctenomys sociabilis. The sequence continues at coordinate 10,202 of PVKA01048150.1, forward strand.
TTTTCTATTCCCTTTAGGCACAGTGTGATACTAAGAGAAAATCAAAAGCTGCTAGGAATTATTGTGTGATATCTGTTGGGATTTTATTATGTGAGTTTGAAAAATCTCTCCATCTCTCTGAGCATTAGTCAGTCATACAGAAAATCCACAGTTCAGACAACCTGAGATCAATGGTTCCCCTAAGACTCAAAAGTTCCTTCTGTGGGACTGTGAACATCAAAGGAAAAGGTCCCAGCATGGCTGAAATATGCCTACGATCTCCTCACTGCTCAGTAACAAAGGGTCAAACCTTTGTTCCCAAACTTAAATGTACACTTGAGCCACCTAGGAAGTAATTTTTATTAAATTGACTTTATTGAATTAAAATTTATATGCAGGTAAATATATAATTTTAAGCAAGTTAGATGGGTTTTGACAAATGTACATCCCATGTAACTATCATTCCATCAAAATACAAAACATTACAGTCACACTGTAGTCTCCTGACCCTCTCTAATGCTCTCGACATTACAATCTCTTAAGTCCAGAAATCTGAGATTTTATTTAACATATTCAGAGGAAATTATAATGCAACAGTTGAGTGTAGATACTTTTTAATTACGGCATTTTTGTCTTTGAATTCAGATAATTTCCACAATGCAACTGTTTGGCTGAGAGTACAGCGGTTATGGGTTTCTTGTACGTTGAAGATTTGTGTTTTTTCCACCATCTCTGCCAGATCTTGTGGTCTTTCTTAGCTCATGAAGTTCTTAGTGCTGTAACCAATCTGACAGTCAACACTGCAAGCATTCTTTCAGCTCTAAGGTCATCCTGTAAATTGAATTATGGGTCCCAGTGTGCACAGGTAAGTCTTAATCTTAATCTATAAAAACTTGCCCTTGTCATAGAAGAACAGAGGTGCTTTGAGTAGCCTTCCATTTCAGCTCAGCTGCTGGAATTACTCATGACAGTTTTACAAGTTGTTTTACTATCTGGAAATGTTTTTTTCTTTAAGAAATGTGAGAAGCTTCTTTGACCATAGTACACACATGCCCCCTTCAGGAAGGAAATAGAATACTCCTATTAGAGTGTTTGCAGGGAAGTTTCTTACATGAACTGTTTAAATCTTGATATTAAATACAGTTTTTTAAAAAACCTTATTCCAGATTTTTTTTTTTTTTTTATTCTGCACTTTAGGGAAAGGCCTACAGGGTGCTCAGGGTCTCACTACTAGATTCAACTCATAGTGATCCACCTGTTTATAATCTCCCAAGTGCTGGGATTACAGGCCTGTGCCACCACACCCAGTCTCAATCAATGTCTCACTGCACCCTGGGGGCGGAACCGGCAGGGCAGGCCCAGGGATTGAACCACCAGCCCCTGAGCCTGCTTGCAGGTGCTTTAATCTGCTGAACTATTAGGCTGGCCCTATTCCAGATTTTTTAAAAAAGTAGGATTTGATTCTATTATAGGTTCAGAGCAAAACAGTGGGAGGCAAAAAATATATATATTTATATCTGTGTATCTCCCAACACTTTTACTGTTCTTTATCATAGTAACACAGAGTACATTTGTTACAATTAATGAGGGTACATAATTATTTTCCAAAGTCTATAGTTTTAGTAGGATTCATTCTTTTTGGTCTTTTTTTTTTTTTTTTTTTTTTTTTTTTTTTTTTTTTTTTTTTTTTTTTTTTTTTTTTTTTTTTTTTTTTTTTTTTTTTTTTTTTTTTTTTTTTTTTTTTTTTTTTTTTTTTTTTTTTTGAGACAGGGTCTCACTATGCAGTTCAGGCTAGCCTTAAGCTCACTTTGTAGCTCAGGCTGGTCTTGAACTCACAGCAACCCTCCTGCCTCAGCCTCCCGAGTGCTGGGATTACAGGCATGCGCCACCACACCCGGCTCAGTAGGATTCATTCTTGTAACATATTTTGTGCATTTGGTAAATGCACAATGATATATATCTGCCATTTATAATATAAAAATGCATTTCATTGTCTTAAAAGAATCCCTTGTGCTCTGCATATCCATCCCTTTCTCCTTTCCAATTCTTTTACTATCTCTGTAGTTTTGTCTTTTTCCATAATGTCATATAGTTGGGATTATATATTTTATATCCTTTTTGTTGAGGTCTATTTCTTAGTAATATCTACACAAAGCTCCCGTGTGCTTGTTGTGCACTGACAGCGCATTTCTCTTTCTTTGAGGTGTGTCCAACCCACAGCTGCAAGCTGAATATGGCATTTTGCTAAGGCTTGTTTTTAGAAGTCTCTTCAAAGTCTCCTGTGCTCATACGTGTGGAGTTTCTAAGGTGACTGGATCAAGTGTGTGAATGATTAAGAGTGTGATACTGCAGGGTTGGCCAGATAGCTCAGCAGGTGCAGAGACTGAGGTTTGATCCCAGCATGCTGTGCTGGCCCCGACCCCCGGCGGTGAGTTGATGAATGAGACTGGGCATGGTGGCGCATGCCTGTAATCCCAGCACTTGAGAGGCTGAAAACAGGAGGATCAACTCCAGCCAGATCTGTGTAGTGAGACCCTGTAGACCATGTACTAAAAAATAAAAAAAAAAAAAAGAGTGTGATACCGGGATTAAGAGGATAGATAACAGAAGCCCCATCCTGGGTGTGGTTGGAACCAATCCACAGGCTCATAGCCTGAGTGGAACATAGGAAGGCAGGCCTGCTGCTGCTGCTGGCACCTGCGGCTCGGCTCCTCCTGTCTTCCATGCCACGGACTCCTCTGCCACCCTCTTTCCCATGCTCCCCTGCCATGGAGCCAGCCACCTGCGGACTGAAACCGCTACAAACTATGAACTAAAATAAGCCTTCCCTCCTTTAACCTTGTACGTCAGGTATTTTTGTCTCAGCAACTACAAAAAATACTAAGAACAAGATTATAAACTTTTAACGTGTTATTGAATTTTAAGTGACTTAAAAATTTTTTGATAGATTGCAAATGGAAAATAAATTATTTAAAAACATAAATGAATATAACAATAAAAATTTTCCAAAATAAAAATGAAGAAAGAATTCACAGTTCAGTCATAATAGTTCACTGTGTCAAAACCAAGAAACTTATATTCATAATTAGAATTCTCAGAGTAGAAAATATTTATTTTCAGTCCAATAAATATTTAAAGATTTAAAATTTCTGAATTTAGTTCAACTTATAATACCACATTTCCAGGAAAAATGAACTTTTGCGCAAGAAATTTAAACAAAATCACACCAAGATACACAAAAATGAAATTGCCCAAAACTTATTGTAAAGAAAAAACAATGCTTAAAGCATATACATAAAAAATATTAGCTATTTATATTTTATGTATAAAATAGCATCTTATTCCACATTAGAAAGGAAAAAAAGATGGACAAGATATTATGTTGGCTTTTAGTACTATGGACAACCACTAGGAAAATAACAAGGTGGAAAGCATTAATTATTGAATCTATGATATAATTCAGGTAAAAAAAAAAAGATAAGTAAACATCTACACTCTCTTAATTTACTGATAAGAGACATCTGCTATAATAATGTCTGTAAGTATAATATTGTGTATGCACCTTGTACAATACCAAAACATCATGAAAACAGTTTGCAATGTATTAATTTATTGAATCTGTCCTGTTAATTTGTCTTGAAACTGTCTCATTGCTATTTGTGCTTCATAAAATAAAAAATTAATTAATTAATTTAAAAAAGAAAGAAAAAAAAGGACCAAGTGTATAAGAAACTAGACTAGTTAAAGGATTGAAAAAAAAAAAAA
>PVKA01048151.1:0-13951 GCA_004027165.1 Ctenomys sociabilis
AAAGAATGGCCCTGGAGGCCAAGGAGATGGCTCAGTGGAATAAGTGCTTTCCTGGCAAGCACAAGGGCCTGAGTTCAATCCCCGGTCCCACCAAAAAAAAAAAAAAGAATGGCCCTGGCCAGGGAGATAGTTCAGTGGTCTAAGCACCTACCTGGCAAATGCAAGGACCTGGGGTTCGATCTCTAGTACCACATGCTGTGCCTGACCCTGCACTGTGCCAGCCATTGAAACCAAGCATGGTGGCACATGCTTGTGATTCTAGCGCTGGGGAGGCTGAGACATGCAGATCACTACAAGTCCAAGCTTCATAGTGAGCCCTTGTACCAAAGATAAACACCTGGTTTTAACCATCATCAGAGTCTATCAGCTCAAGTTTTTTTTTTTTTTTGGTGGAACCGGGGATTGAACTCAGGCCCTTGTGCTTGCCAGGGAGGTGCTTATTCCACTGAGCCATCTCCCTGGCCCTTAGCTCAAGTTTAAATAAAACTGGTGGAAAAAATAAATAAATAAATCAAACTGGTGAAAAGTGAGGAATGGATTGCACTGACACCTGGCCCCCTCCTCTGCCTAGTAGCTGTAAGAAACAATTAGATCAGCAAAAGCTTGAAGTGAGTGCCTAAGACAAATGTCGCAGTTTCTCTAACAACTCAATGGCATCAAAGGAAACAAAAGGAAAGGGAGAATAGTGAAGAAAAACAGAGACTTAAGAAACATACTGATCAGCCACGCATGGTGACAGACACCTGTAACCCCAGCACTCTAGAGGCTGAAACAGGAGGATCACTACAAATTCAAGGCCAGCCTGTGCTACACAGTGAATTCAAGGCCAGCCTGGACTGCATAGTGAAACACTGTCTCAAAAAGACACACATGGGGAAAGAGTATCTGGAAGTAATATGCACAAACCCAGCAGCTGCACTAACTACAGTTTAAACTTCAGCTCCAAGATGTTTCCCTTGGCCAGAAATGCATGAAGTCATTTTCCAGTTGGAAGCATTCAACAAATGGTAGCAAGGCAGAGCCACCAGAAATCAGCCACAGCTGATTTCCATGACAAATATAGCAATGCTATACCACATACTGTATTGCTGCATGGACCTATACAGAAACACAAATTGGAATAGAATAGACCCTTTCCCCTGTTGGCAGAGTCACCCCCAAGGAATGGAGAGATCAGTAATCATGCCAGCTGATATGATACAGCTAAATTATTTCTAAATGAAATAATAATTAATGCCAAGTAAAAGCACTGTGTATCCATTAAAATATGGCATACTCAAGAAATAAAGTACAACTGAAACCTTCAAAAAAAAAAAAGACACACACAAAAAAGGAAAAAAACATACTGACCAAACAAATGTGAATCATTTTCACCTGAAATGAGATCTAGGAGGGTTTTTTTGTTTGTTTTCTTTTCTTTTCTTTTGGTCCCAGGAATGACACTCAGAACCTAGAGCTTGCTAGGTAGGTACTCTGTCACTGAGCTATATCCCCAGCTCATGAAGCAAGACCTAAACAACTTATACAGACTTTTTAGACAACTGAGAAAATATGAACATGTGTATATTAGATTTTTATTAATATCTTTATGAGGTGTAATAACACGGGGGTTCTGTTTAAAAAAGAAAGTCTTTCAAACCTACAGAGACCTCATCTCTAAGTCTACTGTACACAAGGTTGCCTGAAGATCTAATAATAGTTCAATTAAAGAAAAAGGTCTCTTTGTCTCTCTCGCCCATCTACAGTACTAGGGGTCACACCCAAGGCATCCCACACACTAGGCAAGTCATCTACCCCAGGCCAAAAAACATATATTTCAGTACCACACCTGACCACCAAGGACTTAAACTAGAAACAGAAATACAGAAAGGCATTGAGATAAAATTTAAGATGAGAGGAAGAAGATGCACTTTGAGAAAATTAAGGTAGAATGAGGATATTTCATATTAACTGGAGTATGTTGAAAATCTGATATGCATGGGACTTGTGTGGGAAGAAGAGAATGGAGACAGAAAGCTCGAAGTATTTTCATGCAACGGAAGTATGGGTTGAACAAATGGAGCAGGAGAGGACAGGTGGCCGCACAGATGAAGAAAGGGGAACAGCAGGATGGTTCTGGCATCCAATCAGCCAGCCAGAGCATCTGGACAAAGCTGTATGCAGAGTACGCAGCTCCTCAGGAGGTGCTCCAGCCTCAAGCCTCTGCACCCCAGCCTACCCCACAAGCCACACAATCACACTGGACTTCAGCAAGAGCCAGCTCTCCTCAGGCTACAGCAAGGAAGTCTATTCATCTCCATGTCTCTCCCTAGCTGTTTTACACATGAAATTATTGTGGGTGAAATAAAACCTAAATATAAATCCCCACCTGGTCTAAAAGAGATACATGCATTCCCAGCAGTCACTACTGCATACAAGGGACACCATCTGGCATCAGGAGGTAAAGAAAGAACAGGATGTCACAAGGGGACCAGAAGACCATCAGGCCTTGCCTCGCCTGCCTTCACACCTGGAGTCTGTTCCATTCAATCTCTGCCTCACAGCTTAGCCTGTCCCTGGCCTACTTACCAGGGGACAGAATTAGTTGGTGCCAGGCCCAGACTTGTCCTGGTTTCTGAGCACATCTCTTTTTCTTTTCTTCTCCTTTCTCCCTCTAGCCTCTGTGGGAAGACATAAGACCCCTGAGAGGAAAAAAGAAGAGCCCAAAGAAACTAAAAAATAAAATGAAACAGGATAAGGAGAGCAAATCCAAGTTTTGCTCACTATGCCATTTAATCTACAACTAGACTGCCGAATACATTTTTTTGTCATTCAGTCTGGAAAAAATATACCACTTAAATTTCTATTAGTGTTTGTCAACAAGGTTTTGCATAATTTATGAAGAACATGAAAAAATAACTTCACTAAAAAGTGTTGCTCTTTGAGAAGGCAATGGTTAGCTGAAAGATCAAAGCATGTTACTTATCTTCCATGGAAACATCTCATCTGAAACCTGGACTGAAGTTACTTGTTAGATCTGAGCTTCCATTTACAAACTCCAAGTTCACATGAAAAACACATCTTCATGCCTACATGCTTAGTATCAACACTTTAAAGATCAATACATTGCCCTGGAGGAACATGAAGAATAGCTGCGGAACACTCAGGACCTAAAAAAGAAAACCAAGCATAACTACAACCCCCAGTACTATACGAACAGGCTAGATGCTGGGGTAGCTCAGTGGTATCACACTTGCCTAGCTGCACATATGAGGCCCTAGGCTCCAGACGCAGCAGTGAAAAACAAGAACATGCCAGAGGGAAGGGAGAGAAACATGAGGCATGCCTTCAAAGACATCAGGGAAGAGGACAGGACAAGAAGAGCAAGGGCTGGAGAGCCAGACCAGGAAAGCAAACGTCTGAGGCAAAGAAGTACAAAGGGGAGGGTGGGGGCAGGCAGAGAAGACTGCACCAGGATAGCCCAGGACAGCATGAAATAATAACACATCTTAAAGTTTGTCCTGGGAAATCTGCACAATCTATAAAATAAAGGGAAACAGGCAGAGCAGAACAGAGGCAGGAAGGGCCTTGAAGAAAAGGTAAAAGAGTGTAGAAGTGAGAAGACAGGAAGTAGAAATCACCCACACAGCATGGAAAGTGCATGCATTCCCTTAGGAGGCAGACCTAGGGAGGGAAACCAACAACATAGGGAGGGAAACCAATAGGCAACTTTCCGCCACCTTCCATAGAGACAAGGTCTCAGACTACACAGATGTTTGTCTACATGGGGACAGTGAGGAGGAAGGGACTAGGGGAGACAGCAGTACTGAGAGAACAGGGAAAATGGGATGGGTAAAGTCGAGAAGGAGGGAGTGAGCTTCTCCTCATGGAGGCCTTGGACAGAAAAGGAACAGGACAAGGCTCTGAGTGCTGCGATACACAGAAGCCACTAGAGTCTCTTCTATCATGTGCCCCAACCTACAAATGTGACAGCTGCTCTCAGCAGAAAAAAGATCAGCCTTACAGAGATGAGCTCTCAGGTTTTCCCTTCACTCACAACTCTCAGCGAGGGAACCATTAACAAGAAGAAAGAGCTGCACTTGTCAAAGCTTTCAAGTGCCTGAGCTTTTAAACCTGAGTTTTATCCTAAGTTTCAAGATAAGACCCTCCAACCAAGCACCTCAGAAGTATGTCTCCCACTCTAAACTCCTAATCCATGGGGTACATCTTGATGCCCAGGGAGACCATAAACCATTTAAAGCCATAATCAACTAGAGTGTCTTCGCTGACTCATTTTTCCCCAAAAGCCAGGAAACGCAGCCTGGGAAATGCATTTGGCTGACACCAGAAGATTTAAAAACATTTTCATGGACAGGAACCTTCATAAAATGCTTCAAGATACACATTATTAGTGGGGAGAGAGAAGTACAGTGTGATAAAAATGACACCAAACTCAACAATCAAATCTCTGCCACTAACTGTGCAAGTTTCACCACCTCAGTCTCACATACCTCAACCCTCAAAGCAGGGTTGAGCTCCACAATTTCTCTACCTCACGGTCCCTCTAACTTTCTGCTTCTCTGCCAAGACGCAACAACAGGAACACTACGAAACACCAGATACCTGTTGAAAACCTCCACTTCAGTTTTGCTTACTTAAATACCATTCATTAATTCAAATGAGTGACTGAGAATTTAACTTTTTAACGCTACTGATCCCAAAAGAAACTATGAATTTCCATTAAATCATTTGAGATGTAGTTACATATTTGACCCTACTGTCCACCTATTTGCCTTAGACACTTTCTACCTAAATAATGTTCTGTCAAGCCTAAATTATAATTAAATTTTTATTTAAAAAAACAAAAAGGGCATTAAGTTGGGTGAGTTTGTGCTCTCCCAGTCTTTCACTTTCTGAGAACCCATACAAATTAGGACTTAGAAACACTTATCCATTACTGCATGCCCCAAACACTCCTGACTTGGTGATGCCCAAGGAGTACTGAAACACATTTTTGGAAGTGCTCACAAATACATCAGTCAAAGCTATAGCTCTATCCTCATTTGAACTATGCACTTTGTTCCTCGCAGTGAATAATGAACTAAAAAGGATGTTTCAGAGTAACTCTAATGCACTATTGTTTTTCCTCAAGAAAAAAAATAAAGTATTGCGGATGTTACATCACACAATTACCTTCATAAAAAGGGACAAATTCCACCATGAGCACGTAGATAGGAAGTGCTTAAAAAATATTTAGCTTTAGAAGAAAGGTAACATTTCATTTTCAGATTACAAAATATTTTCTATTAATTTAACAGAAAATTATCCTCAGCTTAAAAACAAAAGCAGTTTGCAAATGGCTTAATTTTACAAGACTGTGGTCAGTTCAGAATTTGAATTTTGAATTATTTTGCAAAATAGTGCATAAAAGTTGCAGTAAATGGGCTGGAGATATAGCTCAGCAGTGCAGCACATGCCTGGCAAGCACAAGGTCCCAAGTTCAATCCCCAATACCACAAAAGAAAAAAAAAAGAGAGAGAGAAAGAGAAAGAGATCCCAAGCACAACTTCTGAACTATTAGGGCTGCCTCCACATTTTCCAGTCACACTCAAGGTTCTGGAAACCATGAGAAGCCAGATCCTAGCGGCTACCCCTTGCGCAGAGGGCAGATGACACACTCTGCCCCACAGGACACCTGGCTCCTGCCCTATCAGACACCTCCTACCCTACTCTCCACAGCCTGCAGAAAGGAATAATGGTCAAGCAAGCCTCCTAGAGTCCTCGGGCCCCCACCCACTCCAAAGCAAGAAGTGAACCAGACTGACTTTCTCAGGAATATGAACTAGGAAATATGACCAGAACAGGTCACCTAGAAACTGAAGAAGACAACAAGAAATGCCACAAAGTTAAACCAGAACCAGAAGGGCTTTGGCCAGCTAAGAAAGCACATGAGCTGTAACCACAGGGGAGGGGAAACTCAAGTGAACAGGGAAGCCAGTTGGTGGCAGGACAAAAAGGCTCTGCTTATGCAGGGTGACATGGCCCCACTGGCTGAAGTTCCAGAGACAACTGCCACAGGAGCTCCCAGAGCTGCCAGGAACCACCCTCCACTGCCAGGCTCCAGCCCGGTGCAGCTGGAATTCCTACACTTCTGTGGGATTCCTACCATATCACATGTGTCACCACTAACAAACCTCCCTTCCAAACTGACTGCAGTGGGTCTCTACACAATCAAAACCAAATCCACCCAGAGCATATAGATAGGAAACCACCCTTCTGATAAAGTCACTGCACCAAATACTGAACAACCCTACATATTTAAAGGAAAGGCAGAACTATTTTTAAAAAACATACTTCACACATAAACAAGGCTCACAGTTCACAGGGAAGAGGTACAAAGAAATTTTCTGGCTAAAGGATATAAATGTGTTCTGTCTTAAAAGTATGGGTGATGACTTTTTTTTTTTTTTTTTTTTTTTTTGGTCTTTTTGAGACAGGGTCTTACTAGTTCAGGCTGGCCTTAAGCTCACTTTGTAGCTCAGGCTGGTCTCGAACTCACAACAATCCTCCTGCCTCAGCCTCCCGAGTGCTGGGATTACAGGCATGCGCCACCACACCCGGCCATGGGTGATGACTCTTATTAAAGCAGATTAGACTACAGCTAAGCTGATCATTTCACCTTATGCAAATTATACTTCTATTTTATTTTATTTTTACAGCAGCAATCAAACTCAGTACCTTGCACTTGTCAGGCAGTTACTGGGCCACTGAGCTACAATTCTGGCCCCAAATGATATTTCAATCTTAAAAGTAATCCAACTTTCCTTTGTTCCCTTGAGAGGACTTGAATTTTTTTCTTTTTTGTGAGGCTAGGGATACAAGACTGTATCCCTAGCCTCACAAAAAAGGCTTGTGGCTGCTAGGTCAGTGCTCTACTGCTGAGCAACACCTCCAGGCCATCATTTTCTTTTTCAAGACTTTATTGATCTGGACAATTCTTATAAGCATAACGTTAAGTTTAAGCAGTCTGATCCAAAACACCTGGATTTCTAGTTATATGAAGAACAAAAATAGGCAAGAGCCACTTTTGGGTCAAAACCCAAAATCAAGGATCACTTGGAAAAGGTGGTGCTAAGGGCTAGGGATATAGCATCATGGTGGAGTGACAGTTGGGAAAGGGGGGGGACCCAAAGGCCTGGAGCACAAGTTCTTACCAGGCTGCTCATGCTCTGCCCCCTGATCTTAGCACTAGTAACATAGATATGTGTTCTACCTGATAACATGCATGCTCCTGTCCGGTTAGATGCATTTTTCCTGTATGAATCATATAAATAGTGGTACCTCAGCTTAAGTGCCTAATTCTTTTCATGATTCTGTTTGCAAACCGAATTGGACAAGAACCAGATCAAATTTTTCCATAAAATCAACAATGAACCTAACCCACTGACTTTGATTTGGAGATGACAGCTGGATGGATGCATGCATGCCTGGATAGATAGTTATCTCCTTACTAATAACACAAAAGGAGAAGAATATCCTACAATGGTTTAAAAGTGATTGGAAAAGGTTTGTCTCTACTAAAATGTTTTTCCCCATTTGTGGAATTCTAAATTGACTCATGGATCTACTATAAAGTGGAAAATGCATTCAGAGAGGGCTAATAGCTCAAGTAAAATGCCATCCTACAATGCACAATTCTGAGATACCTATCCTCCATTCACCTGCAACCAAAGCACTCTTCCAAACTAGCAGCAGAAGCAAGACACCACATTTCACATCCCTTTGTTACTTTAACAAAGTAAAACATGAGCTGGTGTAGTAATGCAAGCCTATAATCCCAGAATTTGGGAGGGTGAAGCAGGATTGCTGTGAGTCTGAGGCCAGCCTACACTACAAAGTGAGACTTTCAAACGGAAAAAAAAAAATTTAAAAAGAAAACAGCAAAATTCACAGGAAGTATTTAGTCATAATCCCACTTCTGTGTTTTCAAAAGGAGAATTAACACAAATCCACACATTACTCAGATAACACACTTTTAGAAAACTGTGCAGATTTTTATTTTCTGAGGCTCATATTTTGTGTTATATACTCCTGATACAGTTCATAAACACAAGAATACAATTAAATAATGGAGACAATGAATATAAGTTTGCAGATAAATCTAATACTGAAAAATATTAAGCCAAAGAGTAAAGTGAAATGTAGATACTCACTGCCATAATTAATTCAAAGGGGTGTTTATATACCCTCACGGGTGACTGGTATTTCTGCACCATGATTTCAGTATAGTAGCAATCCTCTCACACCTGTAAAAACAGAAACATATGTGATAAATAAGCAGGCTATAGGAAAAATTAAATCTGCATTAACATATCATACCACCTCATAGGGTGAAACAGGCCTACAATGCACCACATGAAAATCAAAAATACAACAGATACTGAAATACACAAGCTCAGGTGGAGGGGATAAAACAGCTAAAAACTAGTGAAGAAAGCCCAAGTGGAACCAGGGAAAGCAAACTGCTAAGGACAGAGGCCTCGTCCCCTTCCTGACAGCCCTGGTCTTCTAGGCCATATGATCGATCTGGTACTGTCCCACTACAAAATGTTAAGGTTCTAATATTCTAATCTTGTTCTCATGAACAGTTTTTACTAACAGCCAAATAAAAATGGTAATATATTAAGATATTAGTTCTGGAAAACAAAAAAATGAAAAAAAAAAAAAAAAACTATTGCCTCAAATTATAGAATATACCTCGAAAGTTAGCTTCAAAGAGAACTGTTGTTTCTTATTTTCTGCGTACACTGCAGGATCCAAGACTGTCTTCAACTGGCAGGGGAGCCAAGCACCTTGGATAAAGGGGCTCCCTGTAACCTTCAGCCTCTGCTCATGTCTACATATACACTCCGGAAACTATCTAATCACTCTCTAGGGCCAGCCTACGTGGATTCTTCTGAAAACACACACTTACATTTGGAATCAGTTGGAACTCTTGTTTACTTAAAAATGAGGAAGAAAAAAAAAAAAAAGAGGAACAACTTAAATCCAGTGAGTCTACCTGTCCTGCTGAGGGCAATAATATCACTAAGAGTGCTGTTTTTTGCTGAATTTGGTGAGAGGATATTCAAAAGTACAAAAATTAATATCCTCAAGGATTCCAATCAAAGTTTAGCTGAAAAAAATGTATTTTATTTCGAAACACTGCTACCTGTATTATTTCATTTCTATAATGCATTCTTTAAATGGATCTGGAACTTTCTCTGAGGAAGGCGCAGGTTATGCTAGAAAACAGCTATCCCACAGTCAGAAAACGGCTAAGGAATAACTGAGTGTTTTAGAGCAAACCACTTTTCTCCCTTAATCCCCCCTGAAAACCGAGGTTTGGAACTGTGGATCTTGAAACACTTCCTGTTCTAACATGGTGAATGAAAATCACAGCGAAACTCTAAGCTCTCTTCCAAATTCGACTCGAAAGCCTACATTAATCTTGATTCTGGGACTGACACGTCCTGGCGCGCTGGGACCATGTTCTGTTTACTTTTACCAATCCTACAAATGCTGGTACACAGTGAGAATCTAGTAAAATTTCTAAATTTAATTGGGAAATTTAATTTTAAGATGTCTCCTAGATAAAGAGTTTGACCTGGTTTAAACAGGGCTAGGAAGAGAATGCAAGAACGCGTGATGCTCGCTTAAGAAACTGTAACATCCATTCCGGATTCCACTGCGTGGCGGAGCCCAAAGTGACTACACCGGAGAACCTGCTAATTCACCAGCTTCTCTGAACCCGGGCCAGTTCCCAGCTTCGGATGCTCAGGTTCAGATAAACACCCTGCACGGGCATCCGGAGTGACCGAGACTAGGAGGCATCCAGAATCAGGGCTGCCCCTATTTCAAAATCTGTCTAGGACCAGATCCGGTGGACACCTCCCGCAGACTCAAGGGCTCCGGAGGGGTCCTGAGCGGCCGACCGCTGCCCCGAGTCCCCGGCAGGCCGGGGCTGGCCGCCAACCCCGACCATTCCCGCGTCCAGGGGCTCAGAAGAGTTGGGGCTGGTGGGGCGGGGTGGAGTGCGAGGGCCCGCTCCAGCTCCCGCTCAGGACCAGGAAGCAGGGGAGGACTGCGGGGAGGGTCGCGGAGCCGCGCGGGGAGTGCGGGTGGGTGGTGGGGGCGCCAGGCCGGTGTGCGGGGGCCAGGGGCGCATTCGGAGCCCGCCGCGGGGACGCGCGCCTACCTCGTGTCAGAAAGGCCAGGCCGGGGACTCGGGGCGGCGGGGGACGTTCATGCCGGCGGCTCCGTGGCGTTCTCGCTGTCCCACAGTTCGGCGGCCGCCACTAAACCGCCGGTTTGGGAGAAGGGGGCTGGGACCCGAGCAAAGAGGGGCGCGGCAAGGGCTCGAATGGTTGTTACGGTGACGGGGAGGGCGGGGCCGAGCGACGGAGGGATCGCGCGTGCGCAGACGCTGTCGAGTTGGTGGAGGCGGGAGCAGGAGGCGGTTGCTAGGGAGGGGGAGGGGTGACAACAGGGCTGGACCCGAACTGCGCAAGCGCAACTCTAGAGGGCTTGGGAGAAACTCTGGAGGATGTAGGCTCCGAGGCGCCTAGGTTCCTGCCAGAGGCCCCGGCCTGAGGCCCCGTGGCTCCTCCCAATTGCGCGCCAGGGGGCGGGGCGATAGCAAGGGGCGGGCTTGCGGGTAGCGGGCTCGGGTGGCGCGAGACACAAAGGGCTGCGATCTGACCCGGCAGCTGGGATGGGGAAGTCCGAGGGCCCTCCCACTCTGCTACTGCACAGGACCTCTGCAGCGCTCCTCTAAGCTCCTTTATTTTTTATTTCAGTGCAGTCTCGCAGGGGGATAGAGCAAAAGCAAACACCAGAATTGGGGAGGGACAACGCGGAGCCCAGGGCCGTCTTTGTCAGCCATCTGGACATTTCTGGTCGTGCGATGGAACAGGGACGTGAAGTGGGCCTTCCGTGAGCTGCTGAAGAGTCTCGCATTTCAGCAAGACAGCATCAATTCTGGCTCCATTGTAAAAACCTGTGTCATGATACATTGAGACATTCAGGGGTCCCTAAGAGGGGACACTTGGCACGTCCGCCCACCCAAAGAAGCTGTTTCCATGACCAGCATGCAATTTCTCCCTCAATGTCACCGTTGTTCCGTTCACATTAGTCACCAGAGGTGGCTGTACATTTGAGGCAGCTATTGCACAGAACATTTTGGAACTGTTTTGGAATTTCCTTGAGGGACTGTTTATCCACCACACAGGCAAATCATTCATTGCATGATCACATCTTATTTTTCAACTCAAACCATTTTCCAGCTTAATCACCCATATTGTTTACTAAACCTATTCTGACTGACTTTTGCCTCTGTACAGATCACGTCCATCTTCAAAAGATGCTTTGAAAAAGAGACAGCTCAGAAGTGAAGAGCCTAGCGACAGCCTGAACAGTATCCACTGAAATGGTCTTGCCAAAAACTCGATCTCCACTGAGTCCCTTCACTACACAAACACGTGTGTACAGGAATTGAGAACAGAGGAACACACTTAATAACACCATGGAAAACAACCCAAAAAGTGCCTTGAAACAAATAATAATGAGAGACTGGGAATTTATTGAGCTATGTACTTATGATTTGTATTTTTCTATGTATATTAGCTTTTACATTTTAAAGAAAAAACACAAATCATCAGCCTATTGAAATACATGAACTTTATTTCTGTCTTGATTTAAACAAATAGTAAAAATGTTTTTAAATAAAAACATATTTGGGGCTGGGGAGATAACTCAGTAGAATAAGTACTTGCCTAGCAAGTGCAAGGTCCTGAGTTCAATCCCTGGTTCCGGAAAAAAAAAATTATATAATGATGCTGGAGGTTGAATCCTGAGTCTTCACATGAGGCTCTATCCTCAACTCTTTTTTTAATTTTCAGACAGGATCTCACTAAATTATCCAGGCTGGATCCAAACTTGTGGTCCTCCTGCAGGAATGATAGTCAGTGTGCCCCAGAGTTACGTGAAGAGACCTGGTCCTTATACTCTTCACATGTGCATAGAGCTCTCCCTGTGGATCAGCCACTGTGAGGCATATGGTCAGCTGTGGGTGGACAGGGGGTAAGGGACATATACTAACATCAGGTTTGGCTACCAGTGACCAAACCCCAAAGTAAGTAATGAAATAGAAGTTTAGGTCCCTTTCATGTGAATGAGGTTCACGGCTGGTAAGGCACCACCATGATTACTGTCAATTGCCGTAACCACAGCAACCTACTAAACCAAAGCTAAGGTGGCCAGTTATACTGAGGACACTGTTGGTGTGTCAGAAGCTAGGGTCTGGAGCCGGGCGTGGTGGCGCATGCCTGTAATCCCAGCACTGGGGAGGCTGAGGCAGGAGGATTGTTGTGAGTTCGAGACCAGCCTGAGCTACAAAGTGAGCTTAAGGCCAGCCTGAACTGCATAGTGAGACCCTGTCTCAAAAAGACAAAAAAAAAAAAAGAAGCTAGGGTCTGGGCCAGCGAGATAGCTCAGAGAACTAAGTGCCTTCTTACGCGAGCCCAGGAACCAGGGTTCAATCCCAGGACCACTTGCCATGCCACCCTGCCTGCCGGTGTACTGAGCTAGCCAGTGAGACTGGGCATGATGGTGCATTCCTGTAATCCCAGCACTGGGGAGGCTAAAAATAGGAGGATCACTACAAGTCCAAGCTGCATAGTGAGACCCTGTACCAAATACATGCATAGAAAAAAAAGCTCCAGTCTGACCAGTTCTTTCTAGGTTTGGGTCTTGTGGCTCCAGAGCTCCTGGCAGGTCTCTCTCACTGCTGGGATTTCAAAGGATGGCGCCAAGTTTGTGAGGCAATGGCTTAGGCCTGGAGAATACAATGAGGTCTTGAGTCATGGTAAGTAATCAGCTCTTTGATAAGTGAGCTCTTTGCCCAGAAGAGGGTTGTCAGCCTGGGTTGGGGGTTGTTTGCCAAGAGGAGTAATCTTTGTTAGAACAGATTACTTTTTCATGAATTCCTGAAACAAATAAGAGTTAAACTGTTGGTTTAAGGACTAACCTCCCTGAAGAATTCTAGATTACGGGGCAAGGGAGATAGCTCAGTAGAATAAATGCTTACCTGCAAGCACAAGGTCCTGAGTTCAATCCCTGGTACTGCAAAAAAAAAAAAAAGAATTCTAGATTAAATAGTTGTGTAGGAGGTCTTAGGCCTCAGCCCTCAGACTTAAGTAATGCAGTGAAGGCATCTCATTATTGGAAACACGATGAGTTTATTGTTGGGACCTCCTTCTGTCTTGCCACTTTGCTATTATCTTCTACCTTGAGCTAGATCATAAGAAGAAAGGATGAAGGCAAAACCTGCTTTGAAGATTGCTTCCTTGGAGGTAGAATGTGTGTGTGTGTGTGTGTGTGCGCGCAGATTCATCAGGAACAGATGAGAGACTACAGAGGGATAAGGAAGGAATGGACACCAGGAAAGTGGAGTGAAGACCCAGTCAATAGGATGAAATATAATCTTCTTACCAAAAGAAGATGCAGTAGCCTAAGAATTGTTTGCGAGTTGCAAGAGTTGCTCAAGCTGTGCTGCTCCTGTCTCTGTTCTTAGGTTAATCCTGTCATCCATGAGCTGAAAAGTATAGAATTAGTGCTGTGTGAGTCCCTCCAACAAGCCTGTGAGTGGCATCAGGTGTGTGGCAGGGGAAGTGCAGGGCTGATAGGTGAGCAGCCCTGAGGCGGAGACAAGAGCTCCGGGCTTCCATTGGTGAGAGACCGCTTCCTCCCTTTCCCTTGCTTGGAGTAGTGTAGTGAGAAGATTCCCAAACATCGGGAGTATGCTCATAACTTAATGGGTTTCTTTTTTTATTTTTTATTTTTCCACATAGAGATTAAACCCAGGACCTGGGCACTGAGCTATATTCCCCACTCCACCTTCTTCTTTTTTTTTTTTTTTTTTTTTTTTTTTTTT
>PVKA01048152.1:0-13949 GCA_004027165.1 Ctenomys sociabilis
GTCCTTCTCTGTCCAGCAGGTAGGCAGGTACTGCTCCTTGTGGAGTCTTTTCATCATTCTTTTGTTTGGTGTTTCTCTTTTCATGCATCTTGATAGTCTTCTTCATTTGTATTTTTTCTGCATGGCGCTGTTTATGGTAGAGCTTAGCTTTCAAGCCAATCATTTTTTTTTGCCTTCTTTGAACGTTCATGAGCCTCTCGACTTTCTTTCTTTCTCTTTTTCTCATGGTAATCCAAGCGGTATCCATAGCGTTTATGATGTAATTCAATATATTCATTCTGTGGCATGATGACAGCTGCAGAGCCACCGCGGGCAGCCTCAGGTGTGCAAAGGAAAGTCCTAACTTTGCGGAGGTCCCAGACACACGAGCTGACTCCGCACAGCCGGAAACAGGAAGGTGCAGATTTCATTTCTTGAGAATATATGCAGACAGATCCACGGCCCCAAATGAGAACCCGGTCCAAACCATGCCAAGAATTAGTCAAGGGGTCCCTCCACAAGACTGTGGCAAGGTGTGTTCGCATCTCTGCATGCCAAAAGCGAGCAGCAGCCGATCACCCCTCAGCATTCACAGTTAAAAAATTTAAGATAAAGAGAGAGTGTGCCAAGATGTTTCTAGGTGATTCCTTCATTGGATACCAGTCTCCCCATTTTTTCTATTAGTTTTAAAGTATGATTAGCTCATTCAACAATGCCTTGGCCTTGAGGGTTATAAGGAATACCTGTGATATGTATGATGTTAAGTTTTTTGCAGAGCCGGGCGTGGTGGTGCAGGCCTGTAATCCCAGCACTCGGGAGGCTGAGACAGGAGGATTGTTGTGAGTTCGAGACCAGCCTGAGCTACAAAGTGAGCTTAAGGCCAGCCTGAACTGCATAGTGAGACCCTGTCTCAAAAAGACAACAAAAAAAAAAGTTTTTTGCAGAACTGTGCAAAGGTGGAGCTAGTATAGCCTGGTCCATTGTCTATTTTAATCTGTTGAGGACAGCCCAACAGTTAATGCCTGTAACATGTGAGCTATAACATGTTTCATAGCTTCCCCGGTTTGGAGAGAGGCAAAAATAAATCCACTAAAGGTGTCAATAGTCACATGAATGAACCTAAGATTACCAAAATCAGCTAAATGAGTAACATCCATTTGCCAAAGAGCATTAGGGATCAATCCTCATGAATTAACTCCAAGATGAGGAGCAGATTGCACATGAGGGACAGTTTTTAACTATTAACCTGCCCTGTTCCTTGGTGAGTCTATGCATCAACAGTAGAGAGCAAGCATTTAGATGGTGGAGCTGTTGTGTCTTTTGCTGCCTCAATTATGTCATCCTCTGAACCCTGTGTTTGGAGGGAACATACTAAAGCAGAGGGCCTGATTGCAGCATCAACTAACTTATTTCCCAAAAAGGGTGGTCCAGGAAGATCAGAATGAGCTTGCAAATGTCCAATGTAAAAAGGGTAAGTCCTTTCACGAATCATGTTCTGAATCAAAGTGAACAAATGTTCAACTCTGGAAGTTTTCTTTATGTGACCCACGGTTTCAAGCAGGGGAAGGGAGTGAGTGATATAAGCACTATCTGTATAGATGGTAAGCGGGCGGTCTGGGAATGTATGGAGAACTGCTCCGATGGCTACCAATTCAGTTATTTGAGCAGATGGGCTGTCTGTATGGATGGTAACGGTCTGATCTTGAAATACGTATGCTGCTATTCCTGACGAGGAGCCATCAGTGAAAACCGTTAAAGCATCCTTCAAGGGACTTAAAGAGGTGTTTTTAGGGAAAACAAAATCGTGACGGTTTGCAAAGTCAACAAGTTTATCTGGTGGGTAATGATTATCAATATTTCCAGCAAAGGAGGCTAAGGCAACTGGCCAACAATGGGTAGTCTGCATCAACCAATCAACCTCTTCTTTGGAAAAAGGCTGGATAATAGAGTCTTTACCAAAATAACACCTGCCCTGTTTTCCACCCATTAAGATAAGGCTGGAAATGGATTGATAATAGGGTTCAAGGACTTTTTTTGGTGTAGTTGGTAAATGTATCCACATTAAGGGAGCAGTTTGCCAAAATACAGCAGTAGGAGTGTTTTGTTCTAAAAATGAAAGTAATTGTTTGTTCTTGAAGGGCCTTTTCGACTAATGCCAAAGCCTTTCGGCCCTCTCAGGAGAGTTCACAAGATGATGGATCAGGGTCTCCTAACAGAGTGTCAAAAAAGGGTCTCAAATCTTTAGGAAGTTTCAGATAGGGCATGAGCCAGTTAAACTCCTAGAAGTTTCTGAAAATCATTTAGAGTGGTTAGCTTATCCAATCTCAATTGTAATTTCTGTGAGAAAACGTGGGGTCCTCTCATCTCAAAACCTAAATAAGTACAAGGATTTGCAGCCCTCTTTGACTCAACGCTACCTGCAGCTCTTTGTAATATAGAAGAGTTGCTACACATTCTTCACCTGCTACCAGTATGTCGTCCATGTAATGGACAATGTACATGTCTTTCCATTTATCTCGCACTCCCTGTATGGTTGAAACTACAAAGGACTGACATAAGGTAGGGCTGTTCGCCATCCCTTGGGGCAGAACACACCATTAATATCTCTGCATTGGAGCCCTAAAATTAATTGCAGGCAGGCTGAAGGCAAAGCCTTCAGGGTGAAGGGGAATATTAAAAAAGCAATTCTTTACATCAATAATCACTTTAAAATAATTAAGTGGTATAGCTACAGGCAAGGGGAGGCCCAGTTGTAAGGCCCCCATTACCACCATGGTCTTATTCACCACCCTCAGGTCTTGTAAAAGGCGCCACCCGCTGGTCCTCTTTTTTATTACAAAAATAAGAGTGTTCTGAGGGGAGTTCCTGGGGATAACATGGTCAGCAGCAAGCTGCTCCTGCACCAGCTGTCGCCCGGCCATCTGTTTCTCCATGATAAGGGGCCATTGATCAACCCACACAGGATCATCCGAGAGTCAGGTGATCTTGTCTGCATGAGCCACAGGAGGGTCAACAGCCCCTATGAAAAAGATTCCAATCCTGCCCTGTCATTCTTTGGGGTAATTTGTATTGGTACAGTAATTCCCGAATTAGTCCTTCCTAATCCTTGACCTGGCAGATATCCTTTATTCAACATTTGTGCAGTGACAACAGAGTTGGGACTACCTATAATCATCCCTACCTGAGAGAGGAGGTCTCGGCCCCAAAGATTAAAAGGCAGTCCAGGTATAACATAGGGCTGTATGGTGTCTTGATTGCTTTCCTGATCTGTCCATGTTAAAATTTTTGCACTTCTTTTAGGGTTGGAACTTTGTCCTATCCCCTGAAGGTGGGTTAAGGTGTCATTCAGAGGCCATGCTTTTGGCCAGTCCTCCGCCCTAATTATAGTGACATTGGCACCAGCATCTATCAGGCCAGAAAACCGCTTACCATCCACGGAGAAAGTCATCAAAGGTTTTTGTAATGAAATCGCCTGAGCCCAAAAGATATTTGAGGACCCAAATCCCTGAGCTCCTCTTTTCTGCTCCATAACAGGATTATCTGTGGTAGTTAGGAGGAGGAGGAGCAGTTGAGTGACTCTCTGGCCCGCAGAAATACTAGTGACCCCCTTTGAAGAGGTGGCCAAAATATTAATTTCACCTGTATAATCATTATCAATTACTCCAGGAATTATTTAAAGGCCTTGAAGTGTCGCACTACCACGCCCAATCAAAGGCCCGAAGGTACCTTTAGGTAGAGGGCCAAAAATACCTGTCGAGAGGGTCTGAATTCTGTCCTCAGGAGTTAGCATTGTTTGGGTGGTGGCACTGAGGTCCAATCCTGCACTCCCTGAGGTGGTCCTAATAAGGGCTGAAATGGATTGTTGGATGGGACAAAATCCATTGCCCCAGGATTGCGTCTGGGCGCAGGGGCCTGGGGATGGCCCCTCTTCCCGTTTCCCTGATTCTGAGGAAGACATTGCCATCTTTGTCTCTTTTTTGACCTGCATTCCCTTGCCCAATGGTTGCCTCACTTGCAATGCGGACAAAGTCCTAGCTGTTTAGGGCTGCCCTTTTATGAATCTTTTCCTCCACAGTTCTTTGCTACGTGACCAATTCCTCCACAATTGAAACACTTAATTTTGCCTCTCTCCCTCTGAGAGAGAAGCTATTTAATATCATAACCCTGCAGTACCGCAGCCATGGCCAGACCCTGATGATAAGCAGGCCCTATGTCTGCACAAAGGTGAATATAGCCTGAAAGATCCAAACCTTTCCTGTGAGGGCGTATGGCAGCCTGGCACGCCGTATTTGCATT
Source organism: Ctenomys sociabilis (assembly GCA_004027165.1). Classification (NCBI taxonomy): domain Eukaryota; kingdom Metazoa; phylum Chordata; class Mammalia; order Rodentia; family Ctenomyidae; genus Ctenomys; species Ctenomys sociabilis. The sequence goes on from PVKA01048152.1 coordinate 4,276, forward strand.
TTCAAAGGCCAATTGTCTAATCAAGTCAGAATTAGATTCAACACTGCCAAATAGTCTTTCAGCTGCCTGAAGCAGCCGATGTGTGAAGTCCGAGAAAGTCTCCTCAGGTCCCTTCTTGATACTGGTTAAAGAAGCACTAACCTCCCCACGGGAGGGTAGCTTTCTCCACGCTCCAGAGGCAGTGACATGAATCTGGGCAAACAGTCCTGCATCATATTGTATTTGAGCTTCAGTGGTGGAAAAATCCCCTGATCCTTTTAACATATCATAGGTCCAGCCGTTTCCGGCTCCTGCATTACCTTTAGCTGTGGCACGGCAACCATGAGAATATTCTAACTTCCAAAGCAAACAGTCACCACCTGATAAGGCAGCCTTAGCTAGCATGTTCCAATCCTCAGGTGTGAGCCATCCCCAGGCTGCCGATCCCAATATGGCAAGAGTGTAAGAGGCCATTGTGCCATACTTGGTAACAGCGGTTTTTAATTCCTTCAGTAATTTTAAATCAAGAGGGGTATGTGCCCTGATTGCCTGGGGTTGTTCTCCCTCACCTCCTGGCCTAAGTGCCTCAGTCACGAAAATGCCCAACAGGCGGCCATCTTGTCTTTGTTCTTATAACTGGGTTGAGAAGGGGGAGGCACGATGGCGGGTGCCTTGTGGTTAGACCTCCTATGGTGGAGCGCTGCAATTTTTTGAGTGAGATCAAAACACTGCTTTTCCAAGTGAAACTGTTTACGAAGATCCCTCACCTCATTTTCCAGCCCCTTAAACATGTCCAAGGATTCCCCTTTTTCCTGTAGAGTCTGAGAAGGCAGAGCCAGTGGCGACAGTGGGCGATACTTAGCAGCCTTGTCGCCTAGTCTCTGCCAGTCTACAGTTTCCTCCTCAGGGCCACCATTATTAAGTGTCTGATTCTTAAGAGCAGACAGGTCTGGGTAAACAGAAGGAGCCACCACACGTGGAAGCAGCGGAGGAGGCAGAGGGGGCACAACCATCCCCTTGTCAATAGGAGGGGGGAGATCATCGGGAGAAGGAGGAAAGTCAGGGTTCTCTAACTCCTCCTCGTCTGCAGAGGAAAGAGAATCCAACTCTGCCCAAGAAAGGGCTGGAGTGTTATGTGTGGACAATTGAAGGATTTGCTCCCCCTCAGAAACTGCCTTTTTAACTAAAGGATCCCAATGTCTCTGCTGGAGAATCTCATTAATGAGATTCCAGTAGGAAAAAGCCGTCAAGGAGCTTTCTCTGGTCTGAAGACCCTGTAATAATCCTGTGCCATCTTTTTGAGTCAATCGTTCCCTCTAAGGGGAACCAAGGGCACACTTTATGAATAAACTGAAAGTAAATACATAGCTGTTTCACTGTAACCTTTACTCCTTGCACCTTCAAAGCTTTACTGAGACTGTTGACAAAAATCTCATGCTCACTTAATGCCTGTCCCATTGTCACAGGAAAAGGGAAGAAAGGGGTGCCATCCGCTTACCGAGATCCAGATGTCGCAGCAGGCAACCACGGCGGACCTCTATCACTTTCACTCAGCCACCACTCGGACGGGTCCCTCACTGAATCCTCCATACCAGGGGCCCCACATTGGGCGCCACTTGTCCCGTCCAGCGGGTCAGTCAACACAGGTCACCTTGGGGAGGAGAGGGGACTGATGAAGACAAAGAACAGGTGCATGAGAAATGGAGACAAGACAGAATTCTGATCAAGTCTCGCTTATTCAAGGAAGCAATACAGCTTATGTAGCAGAGGGAAAGGAAGTCAATGTCACTAATGACGTGGGTATACTAGGGTAATGCTACAGGCTAAACATACTCAGGTGGTCAACCAAAGGAGTACGTGGCAGGAAGTCATGATGCAGCAATCCTACAGGAAGTGTAACTTATATCCATAAAAGGAATAGAAATGAAGGCTTCCGTGCTACGGTGGCCCCCACAACGTATGTCCTTTTCAAATAGGAAATCCTTCTGGACTTTCTATACTGTTCTATCCAAAAGCCCAGGAGAGTGAATATATGACTTTTTTTAAATTAATATGTGCTTGCAGTATATAATTACATTCTTCCTGGGGAATAATAGATATAGAGACAGAGATAGACAGATACATATAGAGAGAGATAGATAGACAGACAGATAGATATAGGTATATAGATATATAGATAGATATAGATAGATATAATCAGGATATATATATATCCTGATTATTTTCACTCTTCTATTGTCCCCATTCTCCCTCTTTCTCCACAGATCCTTACCATCTCTATGCTCTACCTATGTCTTACCATCTGTCTTCTATTTTGCTTTTAAACTTACTTATTTGAGGTTTCCCATGTAAGAAAATCATACAATGTTTAACCTCTTGTGTCTGATTTATGTAAGTTAGCATTATGTTCTCCAGTTCTACTTTCCTAGCAATGACTGAAATTTATCCTTCTTTACAGGTATGCTTTCTTTTTCCAGTCATCTGTTAACTAGTACATAGCCACATCCATAATTTACCTACTGCTAATTGTATTGCCATATACATGCTATGTACATATTATTGTGCATTATATCTTTAACTCTTTCAGGAACATATCCATAACAGGGATATCTGCTTCAAATGAAACTTCTATTTTTAGTTTAGGTTTTGTTTTTTGTTTTTTTGTTGTTGTTGTTTTGTTTTTCTGTTTTTGGGGGGTTTTTTTGAGAAATCTCAACATTGATTTCCATGTTTGTTTTATTTTCTATTTTTTATTTATTTTTTATTTTTTAGTACAAGATCTACAGGATCTCACTACACAGATTGGATTTGGTAGTGATCTTCCAGATTTCAGCCTCTGAAGCATGGGGATTATGGGGCACACCACCCAACCTCAATGGGCACACTCAACCATTATCTCAGTGCGCCCTAGGGGGTGAGGCCAGCACGGCATACTGAGCATCAAACCCCAGTCCCTCCCTCTGCCTAAACAAGCACTTTAATCTGCTGAACTATCTAGCTGGCCCTTTCCACGGTGATTTCATAGTTTACATTCCCATCAACACTGCGGAAAGTTGTCATTTATCACATAAACAGCATTTGTTGTTTTTGAGTGGTTGCTAGTAACCTTTCCTACTGTAGCAACTTGGAATCTCACTGTTGTATTGATTTGCAATTCTCTGAGGGCCAAAGATGCTGAACACATACTTATTATTTTTGAAAAGTGTCTATCATTACACTTCCCCATTTTTGACTGGGGCTTTCATTTTGATGGATCTAATTTTTCTGAGTTTCTTATACATTCTAGGTATTAACACTCTACTTATAAAGTAGTTGCTAATTTTTTTTCCTCATCCATAGACTATCTCCTCATTCGGTGGATTGTTTCCTATATTCGACAGAAAGTTTAACTTTTATGTACCCCAACTTAATGATTTTTCTGTAGCTTGGATTCTGTTAACTAAGTTCTTCGCTATGCCTATGTCTTTTAAGAGTTTTGCCAAAATTTTCTTTCTAACAGAGTCAGTGTTTCTGACTCCCTAAAACACTCAGGGTGCTAGCTTTGGCAGCACATATACTAAAATTAAAACAATACACAAAAGATTAGCACAGCCTCTGTGCAAGGATGACACACAAATTCATGAACTGTTGCATATTTCTATCTTTTACTCTCAGAAATGGAACAAGACAAGGATGCCCTCTATCACCACTCCAGTATAGTTCTGGAATCATTAGCTAGAACCATTAGACAAGAGAGAGAAATAAAAGAAATAAAAATAGGTAAAGAACAAGTTAAAATATAATTATTTGCAGATGACATGATACTTTACTTGGAAGACACAAAAAATTCCACCAAGAAGTTACTAGAATTAATATACAAATTCAGTAACATAGTAGGACAAAAAATCAATACCCAAAATTCAATAGCATCTCTCTACACAAATAAAATACACACTGAGAGGGAAATTACAGAAACAATACCTTTTACAATAGCACCACTGAAAATGAAATACCTTGGAATTAATTTAACTAAAGAAGTCAAAGATTTTTAAAGGAAAGTTATAGTACTCTAAAAAAGAGATTATAGAGGACTTCACAAATGGAAAAATATTCCCTGCTCCTAGACAAAAAGAACCAATTGTGAAGATGGCCATACTCCCAAACTTGTCGTACAGATTTAATGAAATACCAATCAAAGTACCACCAACATACCTCACAGATCAAGAGAAATCATTCCTAAAATTTATTTGGAACCAGAAAAGACCTAGAATAGCAAAGGCAATCCTGGGCAACAAGTACAAGGCAGGAGGAATTACAATTCCTGACTTGAAATTATAATACAAAGTTACTGTGGTAAAATCAGCATGGTATTGGCAACACAATAGACCTGAGGATCAATGGAATAGATTAGAAGATGCAAAAGCCTCTATGGACACACTCAGCTACCTTATCTTCGACAAAGGGACCACACACACTTACTGGAAGAAAGATAGCCCTTTTCACAAATGATGTTTGAAAAACTGACTCTCTACATGCTGAAAATGAAAACTTGACACAAGTATATCACCGTGCACTAAGCTAAACTCAAAATGGATTAAAGATCTAAACATTAAAACAGAAACACTAAATTTCCTGGAGGAGAAAGTAGGAGGAACTCTTGAAGACATAGGGGTAGGTAAAATGTTCATTAACAAAAATCAAATCCCACAGGTAACACTTCAAAGAATTAGCAACTGGAACCTTCTCTTATTGAGCAATTTTTGCACATTAAAAGAAATTATGAACAAAGTGAAAAGAAAACCCACAAATTTAGAAAAAATTTGACTAATAAGCACTCAGACAAAAGTCTTGTATGTAGAATTTATAAAGAACTAAAAAACATTAGTGCCTCTAAATTTTAAGACCTAATCCACAAATGGACATCTGAGATGAACATACACTTCTCAGAGGATGAAATCATACAAATGAATAAATATATGAAAAAAATTCTCCACACCACTAGTTATTCGTGAAATGCAAATTAGACAACAATGAGATACCATCTCATCCCAGAAAGAATAGCTATCATAAAGAAACCAACCAACAACAAATGTTGGAGAGGCTGTAGGGAAAAAGGAACCCTTCTTCACTGCTAATGGGAATGTAGAATGGTACAACCATTATGAAAATCAGTGTGGAGACTCCTTGAAAAACTAGGACTGGAAATCCCATTCAAACCAGCTATCCCTCTACTGGGAATTTTCCCACAGGAACTGAAAGCATCTTATCACAGTGATACATGTGTTCCTATGTTTATAGCAGCACTATTTGTGATAGCCAAATCTTGGAAACAACCATGATGCCCATCACCTGAGGAATGGTTGAAAAAGATGTGGTATTTTTATACAATGGAGTATTACTCAGCTATAAAGAATGGTAGACTCGAAGCCTTTATATTTAAGAGGATGCCACTTGAAGATATACTCATAATTGAAATAAACCAGACCCACATGTGTAAATATCATGTAATCTCCCTAGTGCAAGAACTCAAAACAAGAAATATAAATAGAAAGGTATAACACAATAAAAAGAAAGTGAGAATCAAGGATTAGACAATGAAGAGAGGGCAAGAAGAAAAGCTAGGAAACATGACAAAGGAAAAGCCATACATTTCTATGCACAACACGGGTAAGGCAATGATCCTAAGAATCTTTAGGAGGTTTTTAAAACTAGCAGTTAATTTTTAGGATTCTAACCCTAGAAACTATATAAGCTAATACCTGTGAACTAAGCAACTACACTGAAGATAGCAATGTGTAATACTAGATGCATGCTTGGAATGCCTGTCATTCTGGGCTTCTAAATACGCACTGCTTGCCATGTCATACCAATTAGTTCCATACTGTCTCTACAGTAAATGTGGGTTTTAAAAAAGGGGAGTAATAAGTGAAAACAAGAGACAAGAAAAAAAAAAAAAAACACATAGGACTCTCCTGCTACAATACCATATATGGTTAGATTTCTAAATTTCTGTGTAAAAATATACAATTGTTAATTCCTATTTTTTAATATTTTTTATTTTTTTTCTTCATATTCTGTAGGTACTTAAAGTTTAATATATCAATACTTGATGGAAATTACCTGTTCCATGTTATATCTAAGATGTCTGACATTCAGAGAGATAGTGAGGTTAAGCTCAACTGTCTATGTTGTAGGGTAATAATAATAAGCTTCTCTTTTAAAGGGTTAACAACTTAAGTTTTCAGAACAAAACTTAAAGAAAAAGAAGGGCTGCAAGGAAAGCCAACATTTTGGCCCTAGCCTTTCATGGTCAGTGAGTACTCAAACATAGGAGAGCCTGCACTGTAAAATCATGTAACTCAGTTGTGCCCCAAATTTTCTGATCAAGAAGATTATGGAACCACAGAGGAAAACGATCAATGATGTAGAGTGTGCCCAAGGAGAGTGACATGGAGAGAAAACGTTCTCTCAGGCTTTCACAGAGAGCAAATTGGTCAATCAATGGCCCTCACTCATCCACATTGCTGACACTGACAGAGGATCTACAAACTGTGGTACAAGGTTTCAGGGTAAACCTTGAAGGGATTTGACTGACCTTGTCAGATACAAAAGTTACATTTCTTGTTATATAGGTCTCACTTTATCTTGGTCTTAACTATCTGGCAGAAAACTATAAAAACAAGGTATAAAAAAGTAAAGCCATATTAACATGCTGAGCTGTAAATGGCTCAAGTCAACAACTTCTGACATTGCCAGTCCTATGGACAACCCACTACTATTACGGACTACCAGACTATATTGGAATATTATTGCTGAATTCATGCACCTACAATACTTAAATGGCAATGGAATACCCATCTCCGACAAAACTAAACAAAGAAAGGGAATACAAATGAAGGACCATTTTGTATCTGTATATACAAAATAGGATAGATATATAGCCACTTTCTTTCAATTCAATGAATATGATTTGTAGTAATAGTGTTTGGATAGGATATCATGTCTGTATCTTGTACTATGAATAACCACTAAGAAGACAACAATATGCAATGTATTAATTACTGAAACTTTCCTACTAATCTGTTTGAAACTATCTCATTGCTATTTGTTTCTCAGTAAAACTATTTTTAAAATAAATAAATAGAGTAACTCCCTAAAGCAAACTTGTTTAATGTCAGAGGGAAGGCATTCAAAAGCGTTGGTAGAAATCTATGACAGGATGCATCCTGGGGCTTCAGTATCTGTAGTCTGGATCAAAGCATGGCAATGCTCCAACGCACATAAAGCATACATTCCACGTGTGGCAGGAAATCCTGCCAAGTCATGTGGCAAAGATCCCTGTGTTGTACTTCTGCTCTAGGTACAGAATGAACAGTTGGGAACTAAAATTGCCACATTCTTATCTGAGTTCCCAACCGGTTGTTCACTATAACTGCCCTTATTCAAGCTATTTTTTGATGGTTGTTTCTTGGGAAACTCTGTAGAGCACATTGCAAGGAACTCAGTGAATCGCCTATAGGTAAATCAGAGGCTTAGTTTGTCCTCACTGCAATAAGCCCTCCTCTCGTCATTTCAAACACTAGTTCACAATACAAGTTATGTTTAAGAAGTTACATTACAATTTTTTACTTATTTGAGGCTTTCCCTGACAGGATCACGTTTTCTTGCTTTCTTCCCTTCACTATTCCATTTATTTTTTTTTTTTTGGGACAATAATATTATCCTTTTTTAAATCAGAAAAATAATGTTAGACATTATAAAAATAAAGCTGCTTTGAGTTTACACGGAAGGCATGTGGCTCCGTGTATGATGGCAAACAGTCATCAGAAAAACACTAAATGGAATAACAATTCCTAAATTAAGTGACAGATTGGCCTAAAATATCCAGTGAATGTGCATAGCTATTGTTTTTACACTCATGCTTTCTTTTTGATAAAATGCGGCGGCAGCAGCAAAACTCATACTCTCCTTTAATGGTCAACTTTCCTTTTGTTATTTTTGGGGGTGGTTAAAAGTCTTTGTAGACAGGTTGGGAGGGGAACCTGGAATCAAAATCATTACCTTGTGTAATGATAAGGGCAGCAAAGTGGCAGGAACTATGCCACTGAGCTATATCACTGGGTTTCATGATGAACTTTGAAAAAGGTAACTTCCACTGAAACTTTCACTTTATTTTCACAGTGATGGTGATAGAAATAAAAAAAAACAAAAATGCTGATTTAGAAGTTCAAGGGAAGTTTACTACAAGGGCATGATTGAACCAAAACTCAGAAATCAAACAAGAGTGTAACTAAGTGTCAGCTGCATTTCAGTAGAGCTGCACGCTGTGGTGGTAAAGACTGTGCCGTGAACAAGGATGTTTGGCCAAGAAGAAAAATAAGTCTGCAATTCAGCTCATGCAGTCAGAGGAGCCAAGGCCTTTGTGCAGAGCAGCAGCACTTGGAGCAAAGGTCACTCCTTGCAAAGCCCACAAAGTGTGTGTTCACTTATAAGTTTGAACCCAAGAGGTTGCTTCTGCGTTTGCCCACCAGCTTGCCTTTCCTGAATTGCACAAAGCATCATTCAGGGTACAAGCCCTGAATTAAGCAACTGAGAGGTCAGTGAAGAAGAGAAATTTTACATTTACATGAAAGCCCTTTGTAGACTGTGTAACACTCATCCAGTGTAAAGCAGGGCAAGCAAAGATGATTCAGAAGCTTAGCAGGTGACAGAAGAAATTGCATTGACCACAAACATTTTCTGCCAAAACCACAGCATGTAGAGTGCACAGGAGACATTCAGATATGTAGCAGACTCCTCTCTAGGAGCCCATTTGAAGGCAGACTGGTCAGAAAGTACGACTTGGAATGGGTGTGACGGTTTCTGACAGTCCATTCTAGTTAGCTACCCCAGGGAAGGTCTAACCAGCAGGACAGCAGAGTAGCAGACAAAAGAACCTGGGCAGCCCAGCCAATCCAACTGCCAACCCCTCTGATTCTGCTGCAGCTTACCTTGCAGAAAACATCTGGTTCCGGAGGTTGTCAGAGGATTACAGTGTGAAACCCAGGGAAGATTTTTGTAAAGCTCTGTAGTACTGTGACTGGTGGGATACGCACAGTGCTACAATACCCACAGAGACCTGTACAAAAACTTGCAAGGCCAAATACAGCACTTCCTTGGGAAACCCTCTGCCTGCATCTAATGCTACAGGGGATGAACACAGCACACAGCCTTCCCCGCTTGCTCTGTAGCCCAGAAGAGATGCCAGGAAGCCAGTGAGACTGAGGGAGACAACACCAGCTGCTGGCCTCTCACTCACTGCAGTTCTTCCCTAGATGAAAATGGCATTTCAGCATTTTCTGGCAGCACACATTGGGAATACAGAAAAGCCGTTGTGTTAGAAATGATGTTGTTTGTCTTGCTCTCACATTGATCTTATTGAAAAAAAACAGAGAGAAAAAAGTTATGTGAGCCATTTCATATGGAGTTTCTGAACCCAAGTCCCTAGGGAGATTTCCTTGGGCACTTTGCTCTTACAGTTAGAGAATGTGGATTTCTAGATGGATTCATTTGTAGGAAATGAAGCTAGTCAGTGCTTCATGTCACCCATTTCGTCTTGTGCCACACATTACCTGACCATAAAGTAGTACTGGTAGTAAAGTGAGACTCGTAGACCCAAGACCCACCACCTCCACAATCCCACTTTTCCAAGCAGTGTTAAGGGTGCATCAAGGAAA
>PVKA01048153.1:0-13949 GCA_004027165.1 Ctenomys sociabilis
TTATTAGAAAGTTTACTACTCACCAAATAATGTCAGTTTCAGTATTCTACTACACTGGATTGCAAAGGAAAGGTCAGAACTATCAAAAATTGTTATAAGATCTCCATCTGAAATGTAAGAAAAAAGTTTAAGATTTGTAAAAATAGAAAATGAGGACAAATGTATAATTAAAATCCAAAATGTATAACTGCAGAGCACAATTAAAATCTCTCATGGAGAACTTAAAGCAAAGATATTTTTGTTCAGAAAAATAATTCTGCTAAGGTTAAGACAATATGTACTTTTCCTACTATAGCAATATTAAAACTGCTTTAGACTGAAATCTTTCCAATTCAAAAACTATCAAAACTGAAGGATTCGCAAAATTCAAACCTCAATTCTAAATACAACAAATCAGTATGAACATAAGGAAAGTCATAAAGGTTCTGGTTTTTTTTTTTTTTTTTTTTTTTTTGCAAAGTAGTTTAATAAATGAAGTCTTTCATCATTGACCATTTTGATACTAAGATAAAAACAACGACCTTGCACAGAGAACTGTGAAATCCTCCAGATCCCAGGGATAAATTATTATATTTAGCATACAAATTTTGTGTTCTAAAAGTTTTCAAAGGATTTAAGAGAACAATGTTCTCTAGAGAGCAAGAACAGAAAAGCAGTCACAAATAAGGAGCTGGTCAGGGGTCTTTGCAGCATATTTTCACAAAGTTGGGTTAAGATTTGTCTGAGCAAGGCTTAAAAGCTGTTGTAAGGATGGTCTGCTATTCTGATTTTAAACTCAGGCAGATTTGGGAGACAGAGGGCAATAAAACTTGTACATAGCACTTTAAAATTGTTCTTAGCTCCTTATAATCAGATCTACTTCCTTCAACACATCTATGTTCAACACTCATCTCTAATCATAAACACATTTTTATAATAACAGAGTACAGATATAAGAGAAAAAACTTCCTATAAGTTGCCTTTTTTTTGTATTTTAGTCCAGGGTGTACAGTGTCTACAAGGTCTCACTACATAGATCAGGCTCATAGTGATCCGCCTGTGTTCAGCCTTCCAAAAGCTGGGATTACAGGCATGAGCTACCTTGCCTAGTCTCAATCATTGTCTCAGGGCGGGGCTGGCACAGCATGCCAGGGATTGAACCCCAGCTGCTGCATCTGCCTAAACAGGCACTTTGATCTACTAAGCTATCTGGCCAGTCCTAAGTTGCCTTTTTAAAATTCACTGAATCCCACAAAAGAAAGAGTATCATCTCTGTCAGCAAAAACTTTACAGGAGCTATCCCTTCTCTCTTGACCCAATAAAATATACCACACTGGCACCAAAAAAAAAAAAAAAAAAAAAAAAAAATTCAAGACTTTTTTTTTATTGCTTAGTGTTTTGAGACAAGGTCTTAGCATATAATCCAGGCTGACCTCAAATTTATTATTGTACTATCTCAGCCTCCCATAGGTTTTCATACAACAGCTTCAAAACACCACAAAATAGAAATACAATGTAACTACAGATAAGAGGACAAATGTCTTAGACAACACTCCACAGTGAAGATCTACAAACTGTACACAATTACTTTCTCCATTTCTATAGCAGGATGAATTAAGAATTGCGCTTGTTCATACTCCCTCTCTCTCTTTCTCTCTCTCTCTCTCTCTCTCTCTCTCTCTCTCTCTCCCTCTCTCTCTATATATATATACATTCAGTATAGTGTCTACAGTGTCTCACTATACAGAATGGACTCAGCCTTCTACGTGCTGGGATTATAGGCGTGCACCACCATGCAGTCTCAATCGCCATCTCAGCACACCCCAGAGGCAGGGCCAGAACAGCAGCTTATGGTGTTAGGGATCACACCCTGTCCCTAAGCTCTGCCTAAGCAAGCAGGTGGCTTTAGTCCGCTGAGCTATCTGGAGAGCCTGCTGATATTACTTGAAATCAATTTTCATAGACAAAGAAGTAGCTATTAATGATAAAGCCAGTGTAAGCATAATGTAACAAGATACTAGAAGTGTAAGAATATATTTAAAAGGATGGTATAAACAGCAATGCTAAAGATGAAACAAACTGCACATAAATTCAGGAGTTAATTTGGTTATCACCTCAAAAGCAAATTTTAATAGCGACATTAACAAAGGAAGTTGGCTAAAGAATAAAAAATGAATATAATCTATTATCATTCCAGTATGTTAGATGAAACTGTCATACAGAATTCATCTCCATAAAAATACTTTTGCAGCCAAATGAATCTGGGAACACTTCATCATATAAGCTGACCATGTGTACCAGCAATATTATATGCTCTGACAGTTCCTACAAAAAACATTTATCTTTGTTTAAACCAGCTTACCCTAATTTAGTTGACAAAAAATCCTTTATCATTCAATACATATGGGTATCAACATCCATTTCATTATGGGAGAAACAAGGGGAAATTTAGTTTCAAAAAACAAAAAGGAAGCTTGAATTTTTTGTTGAAGAGGAGAAAAAAATGCTTGCAAAAATAGGAACATTTTAATAGTACTTCTCTTCTAATACTACACTTAGCTTTTTTAATTGTAAAAGAATGGTACTAACTATATAAATATCCCATTAAATAAAATGGTGATTCAAGTACTATAAAGAGTAGCAAGACAGTGCAGTCCAAGAAAAACAGGCAAATGAGCAGACATAATTCTTATGACTTTTAAAAAACTGCTTTACAAGCACTCTTACCTTCATCTTTATACTTTATTGTAACTTCATCATTACTCAGAAGTTTCCCTCTGAAAACTCGTTGCATCATTAACACTAATTCATCGTAAGTAATATCTTCATTATGAATGGGAATTCGCCGAATATCCTCCCCAAGTTGGGCTTTGATAATTAGCTTCCCACTTAGGTCCAACTGTCCATTCATGGTAGACTCCAGGATGCTTTACAGAGATAACTCTAGAGAAAGACTGACAAAAAAGGTTTTGATGACTAAACAAAATGGAAATGTATCTTAAAAGCTGTAAATAGAGCTATTAGAATGTAAAAAAATTCTGTTAAGTGATTCATTCTCCAAATGTTACCATATTCATGTTAAAATACTGTAGTCAAGAAATAAATAAATATGGGCATTTATTGTATTTTTGTTTCCTATTGTTTTACCCACAAATTTAACTGTTTGTCTGACATTACTTTTTTATATTCTTAACTTGAAATGTAGACAGATTCTTTATATTCCATCCAAAATGTCTCCCTTAGAGTTTTCCCTGTTACTGATAATTTCTTCCTTCAGGCTAATCATGAAAGAAATGAACATCTCATTAAAAGAATGGCCATTCAATTACTATAAAAGGAGGGCAAGTGGCAGGAAAGAACCAAAAATTCTTGGTTCTTCCCTTTTTTAACACTTTATACCAATACATTTAAAATATCTCTGTAATCCAACCACCTCATTACCTTTATTGCTACCAATTTGATCTAAATAAACCACCATCATCTCAAGCCTAAATTACTGAAAGGGAATCTTTAACTGATTTGATTTTTTTTTTCCTTCTGCATACTTCTAATCGAAATAAAACGTAATGTGACTGTGCTCAAAACCTCCCAACAGATTTGTACCTCATAAAGTAAATCCTACAAGATCATGATCTACCCTCTGGCCCCTGACCAAGTATGTAACTTTATTTCTAATTCTTTCCTACTTACACTCCTTAGTTATTCTTCCTATACCACTAATAAAAAATGATTTCCCAACACTATCTTTTTTGCCTATTTTATTTTTCTTCAAAGGACTTAATACAAATCGATATTAAAAATGTACAGTTTTTACTGTCCTTCTACTAGAAGGTGGAAAAAAACATGCTGTATTCTCACAGTCTAGAATAATGCTTTGGGGCCAGGGAGATAGCTCAGTGGAATAAGTACTTGCCTGGCAAGCACAAGGCTCTGAGTTCAATCCCCAGTTCCACCAAAAAAAAAAATGCTTTATACACAATAGTTTGATAATTATTACATGAGGGAAAAATGACTGATATCACAAGCTTATTAGCCTATAACTTTAATGGTAACTAGGAAGTGAAAAATATGTGTGAACATGAAAATAGAGGCTCAAATTTCTCCTCAAATAAGAAAGATGTCATGAGTACTTTCTCTAATTTCATTCTATTTTAGGAACTTGAAGAGAAAGGACAAATGAGTAATAACCTCTAGAGCTTCCCAAGACTATTCAGGTATACATTCCATACCCCAACCAAAGTAGGTAAGCTTAGACCTCATACTTTAAGAAATAAAAACAGTATTAGTAGAGAAGTAGTCACTATTAATTTTTTAGATAATTTTCCCATTCCTTGGGTTTTATTTTCATCTTATTTTAGGCTGTTACTTATAGTTATCTCATTATAACTTTGTAATCCTAAATTCAAAATATTTTCCAAGGCCTCCGATAATTTGTATTATTGTTGTATAATACTTAAGTTCATACTTAAGATCAATAATGGAGTTAATGTCACTTATCAACACCAAGACATTACTGAGCACGTTAATGTATGAGCACTGAGCATTTCCTTAGTATCAATTCCTGCTACCTCAAATCCCTTAAGGTTCTTTAAATTGCCCCACAACGAGTTACTGGCCACACTTTGAGGTCAGCAGCCTGCTTTAATACGAACAGTTTTATTTGCTCCTTATTTATAATCATCACTGTCTCTCCAATTATTCTCTCCTTTACGGGCATGTGTAAAAGCGCTCATATCAACCTTCTAATACTTAAAAAAGTGTTCATGAATCCTATTTCATGAATATTACATATACCCTGGTTCCCTGACCTAACAATTTCTTAAATGAATACTCTTGACTCCTCCATCCTCTGGCCAAATTTCATTTTATTAATAATTATTTAATGAGCCGGGCGTGGTGGCGCATGCCTGTAATCCCAGCACTAGGGAGGCTGAGGCAGGAGGATTGTTGTGAGTTCGAGACCAGCCTGAGCTACAAAGTGAGCTTAAGGCCAGCCTGAACTGCACAGTGAGACCCTGTCTCAAAAAAGACAAAAAAAAAAATAAATAAATTATTTAATGAAATAGGACATTAAAACTAAATATAACACTCCAAGGTCAGAAGAAAAAGCCGATTGTGCGCCATAATCTGTATATCATAGTTGTCTTGATACAAACAAAAAAGCTTTCTAAGCATCAATTCACAATGCACTTATCATGAAAACTGATGAACTGACACCTCCATAATACCAGGTGATCAAATTTGTCCTCTAAGTTAGAAATCATTTACTGAACGCCAAGCTCTGAAATATAAGAACCTCAACAAGATGCACTAACGACCTGAAAGTAATGAAAATCTTTCAACATACTTGCTGTAGTGTCTTACATATGGAACTGTAAACCAGTAAATAACATAGGTAAGTGCCAGTGCGTAGCTTCAGTGAGATGGTGTTATCTGTTCCTGGCAGCACCTAGAACAATGCCTCAACAGAAGGTATTTAAGTAATTGTTTTTGTAACCTACACAAAAGAAGAAAAATAAGATTCTGATAAAGGGACTTGGAAAAAAGTTCTGTCACTTTCACAATGAACTTTCTTTGTGCAGCTAAGAGTAAGTAACTCCATGTCAGAGTTACTCTTAAAATTTCAATACCAAATATACAGAAAGTTTGTTCTTTTGACAAAAGTCTGTTCAATTCTAATGGACCTCAAAACTCCAGTAACTTATATTCTTTATCTGCTGTGTTTGTTTGAAAATCCATTTTTTGCTGTTTCCCCATTCATCATCAATTCCCTGTAGGGAAGAACCAATGCTGTTCCGACATACAGTATACTCATATCTTCATAATATACACACAAATATCACAAAAGTGTGCAACAAATTTTCCCTCCAAGGATAAATCCTATCCACACATCTTTCAGTCTATACAGGTAAGTATCGACATGAACAAGTAGCTCTTAGAAGAACAGTTGATAAGGTCCATGAAGAATTTTTTCATTTTCGTCCTTGCTCCCGCCCCAAAATCCAGAAATTAATGAACCACTAACTTGTATATCCTCCACCTGGTACACTTTTCCTTATTACTAGGAACAAAGTGAGAGTTCTAAGAACAATTTTTAAAAAATTTGCTTCCTGTACTGGGTTCTAGATTGAGTGGCCAAACTTATGGTTCCAATTAAGGGCCCTGCTCAAACTGAGAGTTAGCTCCTTAGGAACCTCCAGAGGGAAGCAGTTTCCCTCAAGAAATTCTAAAGCAAATAAACCCTAGAATATTCCAAACGAATGTAGGCCTTAAATATTGCCTGATCAGAGACACTGTAGAAATATAGTAAATATTTTACACTACTAACACTGTGACCTAACATCCTCGAAGGCTTTCATCATATACAAAAAAATGAGACTAAATATGGACGACTCTTTGCATCTTAAATACTCAGTAATGCCCTGAGAGCTAACTTAAAAAGTTAGCATCTTCACTAGAAAACCGAGCTGGGCCTCCAGACGGCGCTGGAGAAAGCGCTGACACAGCCAAAGAACGCAGTTCCTCTTCCGTGACCCCAATCAACCTATTTCCACTACCCCCGTTTCCCAAACTTTCCGGCCCTTCTACGGGTCTGACACCAAGCAACGGGCCTCCCAGAGCCTTCACCACCCCACCCCCAACCCCGACAATCAGACCCTTTCGGGACCAGCCCCAGCCGGCACCTGCTGCCTCCACCGCCACCCCACAGCCGGACCAGCGTCCGTGCCCGCCCAGGGAGGCGATGGGCACTGTCCGCCCGGCCGCGGCCGCCACCCCCGCCCTCGCCGCCAGAGCCCCTTCCCGGCCTCCGCAGCCCCACCCGCCTAGACGGACCCTCCCAACACTCCCCGTCCCCCGGCCTTGCCCGGCGCTAGAGGCCGCACCGACTTGCCGAGGCCGCCGCCTCTGCGCGGGTCACCGCTGACAGGGCCGAGGCGAGGCCGCCGCCGGGCTCTCAGAGGCTCCGATCTCAGGCCGCTCGCTGTTCTCCGCGGCCGCCGCACCTACTTCGCAGGCTCGCTGGGCCCGGCCAATCGCACACACCCAGCACGCCTAGCGAAAGCCGCGGCCCGGTACGTGGCAGGTGGGGGAAGGAGAAGGGGTGGGAGCAAAAAAAAAAAAAAAAAAAAAAAAAAAAAAGGAAAAGAGCTCCGCCTCAGTGGGCCCAACCCGGGACGCATGCGCAGGACCCTGGGGCGCGGGGTTGGCGAAGATCCAAACGCGTAGACCAAAGAGCCCGGACTTCCCTTTGGACAACCCAGTGGAGGAAGTGCTAGCTGACCAACACTAGCAGGCGCAGGCGTGCCCGGGAACTTCCGGTTTTCCAGACAGCGACTACTTCCGGTCTGCATCTGGTGGGCGGGGCTTAATGTACAGTTCTGACTCTATTTGAGAATGTCTTGAAAGTGTCCAGTATCCAAGTTTGAGTGGGTTTTGTTATTTTTGTGATCATTTTAGTTCTCCAAGTAACGTCCCAAAAAACCTTTTCCCGCCTCTCTTCTACAAATCCATTCGTTATTGGACGCCTTTGGTAAGCACCATGCTGAGGTAGACGTGGAGATAAATCATTTCATGAGGAAGGCGTTTCCAATAAAACAGGAAACAACCCCAGCCTTGGCGAAACAGGACAAACCTCTATGTATGTAAATGGTAAAGGGTAGAAAATTATCCCAACCTTTGGCGGGGGAGGGTCAGCATTTGAGCACGCCCTATGTGCCTTCGCTTTTTTTTTCTTTTTTATTCTAAAGTATTTGTCTTAAAGGTGCTTATTTCAGACATGTTCTGGGTCGTAGTGAACCCTAAATACGGGGGAAAGTAGTCAAGGCTACTGGAAGTATTTAAAGTTGCAAGCAACGTTATCCTTTTCAGACAGTGACTAAGCAAATCGGTAATTTTTAAAATCTGTTTCTAGTTGTTCAGTTGATACAATGTGCCAGGGGCAAATTAGGTATTATAGGTGAGAAATTAGATTCATTTTTAACTGTGAATAATGTGTCTTTTTCATAGTTGTAAGTCTGAAATTGTTTTGCCTCTAAATTTTGCTTTTAACCATTGTGTATGTTGCCCCTTTGAGTAGTTGCTTGCAGGGACTGCAGCAGAAACAAACATTGATTTTCTCAGGATATTTTCATTTCTAATTATTTAAAAATGAATAATACAGATAAAGGGATGTGTGCTGCTGAATGATAGTAGTATCTATTGTCTTGGATGTAGTTCAGGATTCAGCAAAATTATACTTAGGCAAGGGTGAAATATTCCCTGAAGAAAGTGAATTGTAGCACTATTGACCTAAAAATTCAGTCAGACCTTGGGACAAAAGATAATATGAACAATAACCTGGACTTTTCCATTCCTTGGGAAGGGGGTCTTTCAAAAGTCCTACCTATGAGAAGAAATATATGGTAGCCAGCTGTTAGATAGGAAGACAGGCCTTCTTTGGGTGGTTTTGTGTAGGGGCTGGGATTTGTGGACTCAATGTACAGATTGAGGTTATGTTGTAATTCATTTGCGTTGCACCCTAAGATCAATAAAATCTTGTTTAATACTAAGAAATCTCTTTTCAGCTTCCACTGTGGAAATTGAAAAATGGTAATAGCGATTACTGAGATCAAAACAGAAGAAAGAAAATGAAAGTAGCATCTGGGAACCAAATGAGAGACTCAGTGTGACTTGGACACAAGAAAGATCTACCTAAAGTTAAACTGTTACCCCTATATTTCCCCAGAAGTACACATTCAAAAAAAAAGAATGATAAGCTTTTCTGTCTGCCAGGAGGATATAGATGTACAAAGCATATTATTTACAACATATCACATGAAAGAATGCACAAGGAAGCACACAAAATTGAATTGCTCATATTTGCCCCATTGGGTTGTAAATATCTTAATAATGAAATCTACATTCTACCAGTTTTCATGCCTTGATTTAATCCTAGTTTATCCATGAAAATTTAAATGAACTTTTTTGCTTATGATTCTAACACATTGAAAAACATAAGATCATAAACTAATAAGCAGTCATCTATAAAGCACAAGCAGGAAATGCCAAGACTAAGGACTATCCAAGTTGGTCACTCTTGTGCATTGTAAGGGACAGGTTCATGTTTAAATACTCATTAGAAAATGAAAAAGTTGACTGTGGTTGCAAAGGGTAGCCTTGCAGCTCCTTAAGACTAGTCTTATTCCCACTTCCTGAAGAACCATTAAAACCAGTCTGTTCCTTCCACATTTATTTGTACCTTAAAAAATAGACCCCAGTCTGGCCTAGATCTTATATTCTCCTATGCCATTCAGTCCTACAAAATTGTCCTGCTGGGTCCCACATGGCCTCTGAGCTGCCTGATATCTGCCCTGGACTACTTGATCTCTGCCCTCTTTATTCAGAGAGAAGGGGAGCTTTTTCTAGCCATTAGGGGCATTCATTCCTCCAGTGTCCCTACCTGTAATAGTGGGCACATTGTTTCCAATTTAGCTTCCTTTCCAGGCACAGTGGATCCGTTTCCCTAAGTGGCTTTGCCCTTTGTCCTTGGAAGTGTTCTCATGGGGATGTCCCAATCATTCTGCTAAGATGGCTGCCAGCACGTCTACCTATTTCTTCATTGCTATTTTTCCTCTGGGGCCTCCTAATTTCAGGTTACAAATACCTATATGGGAACCTCCAACAGTTGGTTGATGTTCATTCCAGCAAAAGCCTCCAGCTTCTGGTGCTTGCTCCAGATACCTTCCTGAGCTTTGCTGACAAATGTCATGTTTCTCATCTGTTGGTTCTCAGCCACTTCAGGGCCTAAGGGGGTATACAGATGGAACCTCAAATAGCCTCTCCTACAACTGGCTTAGGCTTGCTTCTGACTGCTGAAGTACCTCTGAGATCTTGCATATATTCATGGCCCTTCTTACTCTGAGTTTCAAACCATCTAGGTGGACCTCTTGGTACTGTTCAATCTGAGTCCCCTTCTGAATTCGAGTCCTACTAGGGATCTTTCCTTGGAAAGCAGTCATGGGCATAAGTGAGGGGTTAGTGTCCAACGTGTCAGCTGGGCATTTTCTTCCGAACATGATGGGGTAGACTGAGTAACCTGATGATGCTCCTCAGTACTGAACAGAAGGAACTTCCAGTCCATGTGGGCTAGTGAGTCTGAATAATGGGCTGTATCAAGGCAATCATTGTCTGGGGTTTCTCCTCATACAAATGGGTGTGATTCTTCCAATTAAGGAAGTTGGTAGTGGTGAAAAATTGGTGCACCAACACTCATTGCCTTCCCTGGATTTATCACCGTTTGTTATAGTAAAAAGGTCCCTGTGTCTCTTGAAGCAGTATCTTTATGATGCCTTGGTGAGGTTGGAGGTTCAAGCTGCCAAAGGGATCCTCTTGAGGGCCTATGGGCATGTGAAAGGCTAGAACAGGTGGCTCATGGGAGGCTTCAGATGACCCTGAGGAAGAGCAACCTCTGAGGGAGATTGACTGGCTCTGGTAGAGTGTCTGCCACAGGGGCAGCAGGTAGCAGTGGCATGGTGGATGCAGTGGCATGGTGGATGCAGTGGGGTATATGGAAGTGGGACTTCTGGCTTTCAAAAAATCATCAGCTGATACCTAGCCACTATCACCCTGCAGTTTTGCTCAATGCATGCTGTCAGCCAAGGTGACTGGGAAAAAACCAAATCTTGCCAACAGTCACCATAAAGATACTGGTCAGGATGACCATGAACACTTGGCTAACTATTTCTTATCAAGTGAGGCCAAGGAGGGCAGACCCACCCCAAATGACACATACTCAATTTCACAAAATGTCAGTTTTCTGGGAATTAGTTTAACACCATAGTTTAACACTATGGAGTTAAACTAATTTTACTCACCATAGTTAGTAAAGAATATCCCTTTTTGATATTCTTTACTCACTTTAGAGGAGTCCATTTACTCTGTTTTCCATTCATCTCCTCCCCCTATTGGACAACTTTCATGCACAAGAGAAGAAAGGTCAAAAGGAGGGGCTGGTATGGAGGAAACACAAGGCATAGTAGCTATCTGTCTCAAGCTGCTCTCCTCTTGAGATATTTGAGCCTCATCTTAGCATCGACAGGTTCAGTAATCTCTGACCTGGATCAGACTCTTCAGGAATTCTAATGCTTCCATAAACTATATGAAGTTGCCACAGAACCACAAATTGAGAATCCACATTTCTTTTAGCCCTGTTGTTCAACTTAGAACTTTCCCTCTACCCATCTCATTGACATGGAAACACTCAGGGACTCCAACCCACTGTCTAGCATCCAGAACCCAAAGCCTTAGAGTTGCAGTTTCAGAGTTTTTTTTTTAAAGAGGAAAAAAACACACAAGCAAAAAAAAACAAAAATCAACAACAAAACAATGATATAGAATTTCAAAACAATATAGTAGGAAATTAACAATGGGTGTATATTTTTGTATTCAAAGTAGTTGCTCAGATTACAAAATATAAGCATGCAAAAATGATCAAACAAGTACAAGTCATTCTCAATGAACTAAAAGAAATTAGTAATATAATTATCTTAAATATATTCATACTTTCCTTTTCTCCTTTCACTCATCCCAATTGATATTTCCTTTTGAGCAGTTTCTTTCTATTTCACAACATGTAGTGTAGATTTGGATCTTATTTACATTTTCATTTTCTTGCACTAGGGAGACAATACAATGTTTACACATGCAATCTGATTTATTTCATTTATGAGTATGGTGCAGTTTCAGTTTTTGTTTTGTTTTTTGTTTTTGCAGAAGTGGGGATTGAACTCAGGCCATTGTGCTTGCCACGCAAGCACTTTTTCTACTGAGCCATCTCCCTGGTCCCTGCAGTTTCAGTTTTGATGAAACTTACTCTGGAAACCATGCAACATGCTCAGGCTCACCTCTGCCTCTTAGGGGCAGGTATTCAAAATGGATCTAGGCTCTTACCAACCTGATAGATGGTTCCCTAAGCTACTTCCTGGGCCTCACTGGAGTCACCTTATACATTCAAGAGTTCTTGGCCTGGCCTGCCACAAGGAACTAGCATCAGTAGTCATTGTAAGCCTACTTTGGAAATCCTTGTATATTTATGTATCTTATATATGTTTTTGTAGTAAACACAGACTGGTACACCCATTATATACCACAGAAAAGGCTATGAAAGTAATCAAGGTCCTCTTCATATAAATTACTTGCCAATTTTGGGTGTCCTACCCTCTTCAGAGGAATAGTGGGTCTCCAATAACTTATAGAATGCCAAAAGCTTTAGAAATAGAGTGCTGTGTCTATTCTGGATAAGACCTCAGATTCCAGAAAGGTTGAATGAGCTGACCAGACCTTAAAGAGTACTCTGGAAAAACTTTACCAGAAACATTGGCACCAGTTATTTCCAGTGGCCCACTTGAAGGGTTAAAACATCCTCCAAACTGGGCTAAATATGAATCCATTTGAGATATTATATGGAAGGCATTTTCTGTCTTCTGATGCAGTAATAGAACCAGAAATCATTAGACTTTTACATTGTCATGTTCATCTAGCCCATGTAGAACCAGCTTTCCTACTATATGGGAAGGGTCCTCCGAGATTTTGGCCCCATGACCTAGCGTTAACTCTGGAGACCACAACATGCAAAGAAGAGACCACACATGCAACATTCTGCAGATCAATTAGAATCAACACGGAGTGGCCCCTTTCAGTAATTCTTGCTACACCCAATACTATAAAGATGGCAGACACATGTAGTTGGATTCTCCTTTCTACAATAAAGCTATCCTTACTTGATCTGTCTGAAGAAAACTACCACCACAAAGAAGAAAGGTACTCCTGTGAACCATTGTAATACCTGAGGTGGTTCTTCATAAAACAAGATTCTGGCAATGCTTCAGGTACAGGTAAGTAAATAAGTACCTGTATTGAGACTCCTGCTTTAAATTATATCCATAGTATGTATAATCTTCCTGAGACTATCGTTTGAAGGCTTTCTGTAATTTATTTAACTCCTTTCTTTGATATACTTTCTTCTCAAGTAGCACAGAATTCTGTTCTGTTTGTTTTCATATTTAGGCTCACATTTCCAGCCTAGTAGTAAAGTTACTCTCCTGATAAATTCATCAAGCTTCCTCCCATAAAACAGGTGGAACATAGGAACACAAAATCTTTTCTCACTGTCTTAAGATGGATTCTTTTTTCTTCAACCCAGACAATGTGGACAAGACAATAAGGTGGTTGGAGGCATGTAACCCCCACTAGGTAGGATTTCTACAGTCCCTTTCAGGAGGAAATAGCTATATAAAGATGGAAACTTCCACTTCCTCAGCACCCCACAAAGAATAACCTTATTTGTGTGTTTTAGGGGAGATGAAGATGATGAGTTAGAGATGCAAAGCTGGCTGGAGAAGCAAACACAAGTTGTGAATTACAAAATCCCAAGCACAGAACAGTTTCCAAGCCCTCCCCATGGACTTCCCATGAGAACTCTGTCTTGGTTACTCTTCTCTTGTTGCTGGGACAAATACCCAGAACCAAAATAAAGGAAGGAAAGGTTTATTTATCTCACAGTTAATGGAGGTTTCAGTCCATACTCAGCTGGCTCCAAGGCTGAGAGGCACATGACAAAGGGTAGCAGTTCACGGTGGCAGCAAAGGGCAAGAGCAAAGGAGGAGTAGCAGCACCAATGGCTACAGAGAGCAAGTCTGTCTCTCTGTCTCTCTTATGTTGCAGTCAGGCCATTGCCCCAGGATGGGTGTAGCACTGACGTTCACAGTACTCACACCCATGATCCAAGCAGTACTTGCACCCATAATCCCAGCCTTGGATCATAAATTAATCACAAACTGTAGAACTGCGCCTCAATGTCTGCATGAGGCTTTGGAAAGACATATACACACAAACTGTAACAAGCTCAATAATATTTTCAGTAGGATAGCCTAAACCTGATGCCAGTCTGAGAAGGGGGAAATACAAAAGGATAGTTGATATTGAGTTTTTTT